>CM030363.1:130947734-131162734 GCA_017893485.1 Hemerocallis citrina | reverse complement strand
GGTTCGTGGATTGTCATTCATGGATTTGTTCGTTGCCCGGGAATCCATTCCCGTTATTCTTGGTGTTCTTCGTTTTCGTCTTCGGTTAAGGCAAGTAACTTGTACTCAAATTCTTTTGTATGATACAAGTCAAAAATACCGCTTATAGTGTAGTTGGGTTCTAGAGACAACTCGTGTGTGTGTTATCTTTGATGGGTTTTGTCTCTATAGTGCTATTGACCATAGTTGTAAGGCCCTAATTTTTTTTTTTGACTCCAAATTCAATTCTTTCAATTTCTATATCACTTTAAACATAAACTAAAATAATTATATTTCAAATAAAATTTTGGCAGAGTTCTCCCTGAAATTTCTGCTCTCGAAACATAAAAAGCTTACGGAATTCTGCTCTAAATTCCGTAGCTTATATCACAGGCAATAACATCATGGGCTCCCCAGGCCAAAATGAGCAAAATCACACAGGCAATATAAATATCATGCTCTGGGGGACCAAACTCATAATAGAATATCAATCATCAATTAAAAACCATAAATTCTTTTGAAAACATAGTAAAGTTTTTTAAAAATAATTTATAAAACCTACCACAGGGCCCAGTACTCCACAACGAGATGGGTACGGGTCACAAACATATCATCTCTCTCCACACTATACTCATCATTATCATCTACATACTTATACATTCAAAATACAATTTAAACCACAACTTTCGCTATTCACATAAGTAAATTTATACATAAAATTTAAAGTAAAAGACTTCACTCTACGAAATCTATGCCTCACCTCTGCACTGCTGAGGACCTGTAACAGTAGGGGATCTAGGGTAGTCCGGGGACTCCCCTGACCCCCCAAACACTAAGGGGTCAGCCATAACTGGTGTGAGTATAATTTACTAAACTAATAAATAAATTAAATTATATAAAGAAAATAAATTAAACTTACGAATATCAAGATAAGAAGATTCAACCTGAATTTCGCACATAAAACGTCATACATACGAATTTATATCAAAGTATTCTGCAAACCTGTATCCATCTGTATATATCCATAACTTCACTATATGCATCATACTAATCTCACATATAACTTTATTTTACACTCACATAATCTTATACCACCCCTACACACTTTCTTTATTTCTTGTTGTCCTTTCCATACCACAATTACCTGAACTATTCACATCAACTTCTCACACAGAATTCCTTTATGGTAATCTCTTATACACCACATCCTATCACCTCATATAGATAATTTCTTCACATCACCGATTCTTTATTTTCATAAATAATCACTTAATGTCACTACCTCATTTTCTTCATACTATTCAACCACGTATTTCATTTACCATTCATTTTCATTTATACACACGACTCATATTCTTTCCTACTTATCTCATAACATTACTTCACATTCATTCCACTTTAAATCATCTTATTCATTTTCATCATATATCCTCATATGCATTCATTTTAATCACATAACCTTCCACATATTTAGTCTCATAATAACACATTCACCCCACGTATCATCACATTATTTAGTCTCATGATACCACATTGGTTCAATCTATAATAGTAGATTCATCCAATTTCGTGATATCACACTTAACCATAATTTATAACACATCACGTAACACATTAACTTTTATTCCCATTATAATTTACCCTTTACTTTCTTTTCATTATAATTTCATCATATTGCTTATTTCCACTTTCATCTTATGAATTACTTTACTTTTATTTCCAACTCGCAATACAACTATCATATAAGCAATTCATCCAGTTACCCTGAGAATTGTGCCAAGGGCGGTAGTTCCCACCATTTCCATGGAAATGGTAGGCGAGTAGTTCCTAGACACAACTCCAAGGTGCATCAACTCGATTCAACTCTGGTTGTATTTTATCAATCATTATTATCACGTAATACCACTTACTTTCACAATCAATACATAATTCAATTTACTATACATTTCATTCTCAAAATACATCTTCTCCACTTTATTCATAATAATTAACACTCATACTACTTTACTTTTTCATGCTCATTTCGTATTATACGCTTTCTATACGTTCTCAAATGCATTAGATATCATTTACTTAATTTACTTTCTTAACCTCATCTCATAATTAACTTATTTTATTCTTTATTCTTAACTCATAATTCACTTGCTTTACTTTCCCATTCTCAATTCACAACATAAGATTTCTCCACTTTCTCATATTTATTTCACAACATACACTATCTTTACTTTCTCATTATCATTTCATAATATACACCGCACTCCAAACATAGTTTGGGTAATATACTTCGCACCCCAAAGCCGATAGCTTGGGTAATAATCTACTTTTCATTCTCTTTATACTCTTTCTTTACTTATTATCCTTCCTTTCATTTCACATTTATTCATTTTATTTTGTCGACCAGTGATCCACAGTAGCCCAATATACTGAAAGCCGACAGCCCAGTAAACATGCAGACCGCTGCCCACCAAGAGTCTTACGCGTCTGAGGCTACGTCTTTCTCCCAGCCTATGTCAGCAAGGGAAATACAAATTGCTGCCCACCAAGGGTCTTACGTATCGCTGCCCACCAAGGGTCTTACACCTCTAACAAGACTAGAGCCGATAGCCCTGTCAAACACAAATCGCTTCCCACCAAGGGTCTTACACACCGCTGCCCACCAAGGGTCTTACGCATCCAACAAGACTAGAGCCGATAGCTCCGTCAAACACAAATCGCTGCCCACCAAGGGTCTTACACACCGCTGCCCACCAAGGGTCTTATGCATACACCGCACCCCTAAGCCGATAACTTGGGTATTAGGAGGTCTAGCCCAAACCCCTAGGATTTTTGTAGGTACTGGTCAACAAAATATATTTGTTATTAACATTTGCATCTCATCTTTTCATCTCATATAATCACCACATAACATCTCATCTTTCATTTCCAATACTTGTCATGTCTTTAACTTTAACCACGAGAATTATTATCTCATTTTATTAGCACATACTATCTTATCTTTTACCTTAACATTTTAACGCATAATCAGTGTCCATGATATTAATTATCTCATTATTATCTGTATATAACACAAACATGCACTATTTCAGTCAATGCATCATAATACCGTACATATATATGTCATCTTTATTTATCTTCCATATATCATCATAAATCAACACTAATTACCTCATATCATTATATATATATACCCACTATATCACCCATAACACTAAGTATTCAATATCACACAAATTCACCATATAATGCAATTCCAACATATAAGAATTCCATATTTTCAGTTAAATCTTCATTTGACTGTATTTCACACAAATCACATCAAACTCGTATAAAATTTTGTCAAAACATACTATATCCCTAGTATAATCATACTCACCTGACAAGCCAGCCAGAAAACAATCCTCGCTCGCCCGGTCTCTAATCGAACTTCACTTGTTAATACCTGTTACGAAAATTATCCACCTCGTAAGCCATTTACTCAAAATATATATTATCTATCCCCTGAATGCCCATCATACATACTCACACATCTTATACAACCTACACAGGCATGTCAAATCAACAATTCTCTAGTTCAATAACCAAATCCCAAATTTTCCCTCGATAGGAGGAATCTTAATCAATACTCCATATTTTAAGGGTAAAATAGCCCAAATTACCTTATATATCCTAAAGCTAACTCACCCACACATATCGGAACAAAGTCTAGTCGTTACACACATTTTTTCCATACTTATCACATTTTAACATCAATAAACCCTATTTTCACCATTTTCCGATAACGGAAAAAATCCTTATAATTATCAAACAATTGCTAAAATTAATCTTAGATGCTTTTAAATTATCCTATATTAATGCACATCATTCTTAGTACACAATAGCCATGATTTTTCTTAACCCAAACCCTAGATTAGGAAAAGTTTCCAAACTATTATTATTAAAATTGAAATCTTACACCTTAAGCATATTCTACACGCTCTAAGCATCACTCTACCATGATTTTTATGCCAAGATAAGTAAAATACGAAATTCTATAATCAAAGATACAAAATAACATATTTTCATGGAATTCTCTCGAAAAACGGACACTGCCACGAGCTAGAGCACCCTTCAATTAGCCTATCCCTTGAATTAATTGGAAAACCATGGGGAGTTGAACTAGATTTGGGCGAGGAGAAGTCAGTCGAAATTGGGTTTCTTTTCGTTCGGTGGCTGGTTACGGTAGGGAAGAAGAAAGAAGGAAAGGAGGAATAAGAGGGGATGGTTTTTTTTAGGAAAATTATATATATATATATATATATATATATATATATATATATATATATATATATATATAATAAGAAATAGTTACATATAAGCCCTCATTCTTCAAAATATTACAAATAAACCCAACTCTATATTCTAATAATACAAATAATACAATGTACATTAAAATATCGCATAATAATCTTTCAAAATTATAAAATAAAAATAAACAATATTTCTTCTTATAAAACTCGACTCATAACTCCAATATATCATCTACACCAATCCAACACAAATATCCACACCAAAATTAATATTTAAAAATAAAATAAAATAAGACATGCCTTAAAAATAATTCTCACCACATCAAAGATTTAAAAATTGGGTATTCTAGTTCATAAAAAAAATGGGTATTCTCGGTATTTTAAAAATTCGAGGTGTTGCAATAGTTGCCTCACAACACAAAATCGACATGAAAACAACTAGGTTTGACCGTTCTTGATCTATTCATATAAGTGAGATAATTATGTGAAATTATGTGTTTGATGAGATCCATATGATATGATGATCGTGAATATGTTATATACTCTATTTCATGATGTTGGGACACTTAGTAGACTCTATATCATGTTTGATTGTGATTGGGACAAGCTTCGTATGATTTATGTTGGTTTTGTTGTTAGAGAAAAATCTGTAATTGTCGATGATCAGTTTTGATTTGTATTTTAGACCATATTAAGGTCAGAATTCTTAATTTTTGTATTTGGTGAATTGTAGAGAAATATGTCTTCTTTCCAATCTCTCTGACTTTGATCGACTTCGTTTTCGTATGAGTGAGTTACGGCTGTTTACTACAGAGGTGTAAATTATTTTCAGATTTCGTTTCTTGATGATTTTGATGATTAAACTATTTTGATACTAGTCCTAACTATATTATTTTGACCTGAAACTTTGCACAGTATTTCTATACCTATCTAGGGATTACCCAGAATTTTGGTGGATTTTATTGATGAGTCATGCTTGTTTATAAAAGCTATACTTGTTGTATTTTGCTCGCTGTTCTGTAAAGAATCGTATTTTCACCCTATTTCCTTTTACTGTATGGAAAATATTTTTGAAATATGAAAGTTATCATATTTTGTCTATTTTCATCTCCCTTTGGCAGATTTGGATTTCGTTTCACGGTTTGCGAGATATTACAGTTTTCGTACAACAGTGTTGGGAATTCCAGATTTACCAAACTATTGTTTCTTGATGTTTTCTGAATTTTTTGTTGACTAAACTAATTTTACTGGAATATTATGAAACTCTATATTTTGATACTACATATATAGGGGATTGCCCTAGATTTTTTCTAGATTTATCTGAGGAGTTTTAATGTTGTTTTTCTGACTGAGAATTCCGTTTACTGATTTCTGGCTGAACGTGTTTTCTGGATTCAAATCAGTTTTGAGTTATGATTTTGTGAAGTACTATATGGCTTATATATAATCACTGGATTCTTATGGAAGTCTATTTTCCAGATTCTTTGACGGATTCAGATTTGGATTTCTGTAGTAACGAAAATTACTGTTTTAGTACCGTACTGTCATGCTGTCCTGAATATGAACATACACTGTTTTGCTCGTTTATGTGACCGTATATCACCTATGCATGTCTATTTGTTTCCCTGAACCTAATAGTGAATGTATCTTGTTAGTTTGACACTATTTCATGCACTACCATGTCTGTTGATAACCATAATAAAAGGTGATCAAGCCAGGGGTTTCTTAAGGGAAGATCTAGTAGTGGAAAATATGGAAACGTGTACTTGGAAGGGAACTAGTGTTCCATACTCATACTGTTACTGTTACTACTATTGTTACTTTTACTGCTACTGTTACTGTTACTTTTACTGCTACTGCTACTGTTACTGATACCTGAGTACACTGCCCCATTATGGTCCACTATGAAATCTAAAAGCGAAACTGTTTGTTATAGCAACCATGTGTTATAATATGGGGCGCATGAAGTGCTACCTAGCTAGTAATATACACAAGACTGTAAGAACATAAGACTGATACTGTTAAACTGACACTGTTAGACTGATACTGTTATACTGTTACACCTGATATACTGAGCCTACTGTTACTGGACACTGTTAGTTGCCATATGACACTATACTTGACACATTCATTTGTACTGTTAGTATACCATGCTAGTTGACTTTGTTTTACTGTTTCATGCTAGTTATTACTATTGATACATTATTCCATGCTATTTGTTTATCTTTCCATGTACTTGTATCTTACATTATAAGTGGCCCATAACTTGCAATTGACAGGGTACTTGCTTTCTCTTTCCTTCTCCTGCTATTATTAATTGCAGTTCAGGATGGTCAGCTGCCGACGGTATTGGCGAAATGAGATATTAGTGCTGGATTTCTTGCTTATTAGTATTGCTATTATTGTTGCTTTGAATAATGTATTTTGAGTACTTAGATGATTCCTTTGTTTTTTGGGCGATGTGACCCAGGATTTTGTTTTATCCAGATTCTGATTTATTTGAGATTAATACATTTTGTTTCAAGTAAATTCTGTTGGTTCATTAATTCAATTTTGCATGTGTGTGGTTGACTCTTTTGCTTCTGACTCTGATTATTTTGTGAGATATTGTAAAGATTCCTGAACAGCTTATGGATGATGCAAATCATTCGCTGGGTTGAGTCGCGTATCCGTATTCCGTATTCTTTTTGGGAAGCGGGGCGTGACAAGTCCCTTCTTTCGTGATGAAATGTTGTCACCATCACCTACCATGAACACCATGGCCCCATAGTAATTAATTCATTCTTTCTATCAGCTCTATATACACACTACCAAATCTTGTGCCTCATACCACAGGTTCGGGTGCATAACAATCAAGTAAAGTTTGGTCTTAAGTGGTGAATTCTACAGGATAATGTACTCGGGAATAGTAATTAGTAAACACTAAATAGTAGATACCTGTCGGTATACAGTAATCAGTGAACAGTAAACTGTAAGCAGTAATCGGGATACTATAGATCAGTAATCTATCATCAGTAATCAGTGAACAGTAATTCAGGAAACACTTCCAAGTACACTCTCCTATATTGTCCACTTCTAAGTCGTACCCTTTATTACCTTGGTTTGTTATTCTTCTACTATGATCAATCATGAACTTGCAGTCTGGGAAATCAGTGGAAACAGGTGGTATCAAGACAATCATTTCACTTTTAGGATATTGGATTCTAGAGATGACCACCACAAATTCTAGAGGTGACCACCGCAGATTCTAGAGGTGGCCCCGCCATACCTACGATGTGGCACTTAGTTCTATGTGGCACTTATCTCTATGTAGCAATTAATTTTGCCATCCAAAATACTGGAACAATGATTATAACAGTAATGATGCGTATAACGGTAGTATCAAGACAGAAATCAAGAACTATCTAGGGCGGTATTCATGAGCATGTCAAGAGGTGAAAGCAAATACATGTATCAAGGATAGATATCATGAAAGTATCAAGTGATATATGCAAATGCATGATATGAGACAATCTATTGATATACTTTATCAGTACAATTTAACATGCACGGAAACAATGTATATATAGTTCAAGAACACAGAATACGATCTGTACATCAATACATGTCAGCACTATAATATACTTTCCTGCTGCTACAGGGAAGAAAAACCAATGCCGTCAGGGGTTCTAGAAAATAGACTCTCCTGCAAATCTAACTCTATTCACTCGACACATTCTAAGTCCAATAGCTATACCTACCAGTCAATTCTTTACAGGTCCAGTGTTCAGGCAGTAACATAGGATCAAGTTCTCAAACATATAATTCCATTGAAAAGTCATTAATAAATCTTACAAAAATTATAAACTAACTCCTAACAATGTCCAGTTATATTCTGGTTAATCTAAGATATTAATGTAACGCAGTGGGCCCCGCTCAAACAAATTCTAACAACTGCCCACCACAAGCTGCCTCTCAAAATGTGTCATGACTAGTTGGTGCCTCTTGATCATAGGCTTCCCACTCCCGAAGACTGAGTTTAATCAACCTTTGAGGAGTAGTTCCACTGTTTTAATTGCTTGCGGAGTTGTATCGGTGTCCAAATGTGGGGTGTCGAATCTTTATATGAGGTTTTATGGTGGCTTTCAGAGTTAGTTGCACGCTCAAGGTTATTCTTGAGCTCTCCTGGGCTTTTAGTGATTTTTCTTAATTTTTATTTATTTTTTGGCCCATTTATTTAATTTTACGGAGTGGTATTCTATTTTTCGGGAGCACTAATTAATTATCCTAAGCAGCAATCATTTATCCAGGGGCTCAACAATGTCTCCCCGAATTTATAATTATTCTTTTAGAATTTTTAGTTATTTCTCCTAAATTTTTACCCATTTTTCTGCAATTTTTAAATAAATAATTCGAGTTAAATAAATAGAAGATTAATTTTTAATCCCATTTGTGACGTGGCGAGATCTGGGCTCTCCATCAGCATTGGGCACAAATTTTGGAGAGATCTACGACCTGCGATTGCTCGAAGGTGTGTTTCTCTTCATTCAGCGGCAGGTCGCTTCGGTGTCGCTGCCGATCCCCTCCAAACACGTGTTAGGATGGTGGTCGAAGTCTAGGGGGGTTCGGGATCTTTTGCCGAGGTGTAGAGATACCTCGGTGCGGCGACACGTGTAATCAAGGGGTTCAGTGAGTCTTTGCCGAAGTCCAGAGTGGGTTTTACCATGTTTGGGCGTCGGTGCCAAGAGCGCTCGGCAAGGCATGCCGAGGTCCCAAAGTGAGGATTTTTTCCACGTTTAGGCGTCAGTGTCAAGAGCGCTCGGCAAGGTGTGTCGAGGTCTCAAAGTGAGGATTTTTTTCACGTTTGGGCGTTGGTGCCAAGAGCGCTCGACAAGGCGTGCCGATGTCCCAAAGTGAGGATTTTTTTTCACGTTTGGGACGTCGGTGCCAAGAGCGCTCGGCAAGGCGTGCCGATGTCCCAAAGTGAGGATTTTTTCCACGTTTGGGTGTCGGTGCCAAGAGCGCTCGGTAAGGCGTGCCGAGGTCCCAAAGTGAGGATTTTTTCCACGTTTGGGCGTCGGTGCCAAGGGCGCTCGGCAAGGCATGCCGAGGTCCCAAAGTGAGGATTTTTTTCACGTTTGGGCGTCGGTGCCAAGAGCGCTCGGTAAGGCATGCCGATGCCCAAAGCGAGGATTTTTTCCTCGTTTCGGCGTCGGTGCCAAGAGCACTCGGCAAGGCGTGCAGAGGTCCACAAGTGAGGATTTTTTCCATGTTTGGGCGTCGGTGCCAAGAGAGCTCGGCAAGGTGTGTCGAGGTCCCAAAGTGAGGATTTCTTTCACGTTTGGGTGTCGGTGCCAAGAGCGCTCGGCAAGGCGTGCCGAGGTCCCTAAAGTGAGGATTTTTTCCACATTTGGGCATCGGTGCCGCTCGGCAAGGCATGCCGAGGTCCCGAAGTGAGGAATACTGCTTGGAGATGACAACTGTCCTTTGGACCGTTGATCTTTTGAAGACTTTGACCGTTAGTTATCAATGCGACGGTACAACTTTTGTCGTTTTGCGTAAATGGGCTTGACTGTTGGTCTTTCGAGGCCCAACATCCTCGTTTGGTGTGCCCGCTTCTATAAAACTCAACCCCCCCTCATTTCTTCACTTCTCCAAATTTTTACTCAGGCAGGTGATTTTTACTATCGAGAGCTTTCGGTGATCGTCAACCATTTTCCAGTGAATACTCCGACCTGCGACAGTCACTTCAAGGTAACTTACACTTAATTTATTTTAAGTAGAAAAAATGTCTATTTCCCCTGTTTCGAAGCCCTCCCCCTCTGCTGGCGAAGCGCCGTCTCTGAGTCAGAGACCTTGCACCAACAAGGGCAAGAGAGTTGATGGTCGGGACACCATAGTGGAATATCCAAAACGTATGGGGGAGTTCGGCAGACTGCCAGGGGTGCTGACGGGGCTCTATAAGGTTCGGGAACTTCGGAGGAGCATGCCTGAGCATATAGTACATGGGAGGGGTCGAAGATTCGAGGAGAACGCAGCAAGAGAAACCTCGGAAGCAGACGACACAGTCTCCATTCTCAATGAGGCAGACTTGGCAGCGATCCGAGAGTGCTTTCATATCCCGAGGAGTACGAGTTGATGCTGCCCGGTCCCGGGGTGAGGGCCAACTCACCGATGCCGGTAAACATGTGTTTCTGGCTGGTCGACGCCTTCATCGCCGGGGCGCACCTTCCTCTCCACCCGTTCGCTGCTCAAGTGCTTAGGTGGTTCGGGGTCAGGCTCCATCCAACTAATGCCGAACGCATGGAGGGTCATCAACGGGTTCATGCTCCACTACCAGGCGGCCGAGATCGAGCCGGAGGTGAGGGTGTTCCGGACACTCTATAGGCTTCATCAGCAGCATAAGGCCGAGTTCAGATACTACTTGGCTCCGAGGTATGGTGCTCGGCTTATCAGCTGCCCCTGACTCGATAAAACACTAGCGAGACAAGTATTTCATAGTCCGGAGTCGCGAGGCGTGGCCGATACCTTCAGGTTGGGTGGAGGAGGTGATGAAGAGGGTGAGAGAGTCGCCAGTGCTTCATCCCAACGAGGAAGAGGCGGTTCAGATTCTTCTTGACTGGCCAAAGTTCGACTGGAGAGATCTGACTGAAGACGTGCTCTTCAGGGGAGGGCTCTGTCGCGTAGACCCCAGTACGCGGCTTTATCCGTTGTTTTTTTTATATACATATTTATTTTCGATCTTGTGTTTTAACCAACTTTCCTTACTGCAAAGACTATGAACTACGACACAATCCTGGCGCAAAGGGCGGCCCTCGGAAGCAAGGCACCTAAGAAGCGCAAGAGGGTCGCCACGAAGTTGGCCTCGGGGAAGCCGAAGGCCGTCGATGCTGCCATTCCGGAGGTAGAGGCTTCGACGATTATGACCCCGAGAAGGGTGCCACTAACGGCCTTGCCATCGACCTAGGGCTGGCGAGTTCCCGATAGCCACTGCACTCGGGATGGAGGCGCCTCTGCTGACGGCAAACGCCGAGGTGTTCCTCACCGAGGAACACAAGAAGATCTTCGTTCTGGACTGGCAAGTTCGAAAACATGATGGCTTCCTTGGCCATTCGACGTCGAGCATGCAGGCAGTGAAACACCTGACGATGCCGAAGGATCGAACGACCATGGATGCCGGCAGCACGGGCGATGATGCCTTCGAGATTGCTCGCTCGGCGGTTTCGGTAAGTATTGATTCCTTCGTTATTTACTTGCAGGTTGGTTTTTTCTAACTCCCCCCCCCCCTTTTTTTTGTTCGGTTGCAGATAACCGTCCACTTCGGTCATCTTATGGAGAAGACGACGGAGCTCTAGAAGGAGCTCAAGCAGGAGGCCGACCGTGCTCGGGCTGAAAAGGCACGCCTTGCCAGCGAGCTCGACAAACTGAAGGTCGAGTTCGAGGGGAAGACGATGAGGCTTGAATACCTCGAAGGCCTTATTACGAAGCTCGAGGACGACCTGCTTCGGTAGAGGGAGGAGTCGGCCAAGCAGCTGGTCGAGGCGGTGGAAGCTACCAAGGTCGCGACGGCGAGGAGACCGAAGATGCGACTATGGGGAAAGCGCAGGGCTTCCTCGCGGCTAACATGGCCAAGGCGTATGCTCGCGCCATCGAGGAAGTGATGGAGCGGTACCCCGAGGTCGACCGCTCTGGATGGCGGCTCTTCCCTGACCACATCGACGGCTTCGACACCGAGTCCGAGGGGGAAGGAGGGGATGACGAAGAGGACGTCGAGGTCGAGGTGGTCGGCGAACACCGGGGGCTCGAGGTGACTCTGCTAGCAATGGTCCCTCCTTCGGGGCAATCCGACCCCGTCCAATCCAGTCGTCCCGGGAAAGAGGTTGCCCCCTGACTTTTTTTTTCTTTTGATGTACTGCCTAATTGTGGATTAGCCACCTACACTTTTTGGACTGAATGAAAAATCCATCTTCTTGAGTTCGGCTAAATCTTTGTGAGTCCATGTCAATGAGTTTACAAAAGTTCTTGAAATTTGGCTAAGTGTTCATGTTGTCTCGTTCAGGAGTTGTCTTAGTGTTAACCAAACTTGCTAATTTTTTTAGTTCGTTGAGGTGACCCAACTCGCTGACGCGACTCATGCAGCGTAGAGGTCAGGTTCTGAGGTCGGCTCAGGGGCGATGAAGTTGTGCCTCGCGAGGTGCCGAGAGCATCTTTATGAAGTCAAGTTGGGGCTGCACAGAGCCGAAAGCGAACGAAATCATATGCAACTAATTGTAGGCCGCCACGACATCGAGATTCGGAGACTAGAAGGGAGGCTTGCTAATATGACCCCCGAAAGCGACGATGATGGGTCGTCAACGGCCTTTACTCTTGGCTTGAGACTTAAGTGTCTGCGCCAAGATGACAACGGAGAGGGACGAGTTACTAGCTAAAATCCACCACTTGCAGAAAGTAGAAGAAGCGCTTCTGGCAGAGGAAGAAGAATTAATATCGGCGGTGGGCAAGTTGATGGCCGAGCGCGACGATTTAACGGCAGAGGTCTACGAGTTGAAGAGGGTTACAGTCGACAAGAGTATCGAAGTTACTTAGTTCCGCCGAATTATTGCCGACCTGTTCTAGGTGCCGCATGCTCCGCTGTGCCCCCTCTCTTCAAGATAGCCGTGAGGGACGACTCTCTGAAGCATCGGATAGTCGAGCTAGAGGCCGAAGTCGCTCGCCTCAAACCTCGTTCAGGACCGATCAACGTCAGAAGCACTTCGTGTACCCGTGAAGAGAGCGAGCGAGGGATTTCGTTCTACGAGCGTGTGACTCGTTCGCCTGTGGTTCGGCAAAGTCCAGGCAACGCCTAAAGCGGGGTGGCTATCTCGTCGAGCAGAGCGTCCGTAGGGGCGACTGAGAGAAGCAGTGCAGAAGGTACATCTCAGTTCGCCGGTCTAGAGACAAGCGCCGAGGTTAGGCACCGCCGCCCACGAGTATCTTTGAAGCGAAAAATCCCTGCACCTAGGAGGCATTGAGGCAGTCTTCTGTTTTCCAAGTTTTGAATCTGTGTCTAAGTATAAGGAGTTGGTCTTGTAATTTTACTTTTTAACCCCTGTAACTTCGTTGTAAAGAGAAGTACTTGTAATTTTGATTTGTTCCCCAACTTTATAAAAGCGAAACTTTCTAGACTTGTGTGTTTTGTTAGTCAATTGTGGTTGTAGGAGCACTTTTGAAGGGCGGGTCACTTCTTACTCGCTTATGAGAATGCTCGGCCAGATGTGTCGAAGTCCAATGCGAGAGTATTTTCTCACGTTTGAGCGTCGGTGCCCAGAGCGCTCGGCAAGGTGTGCCGAAGTCTAACGCGAGAGTTTTTTTCTCACATTTGAGCATCGGTGCCAAGAGCGCTCGGCAAGGCGTGCAGAAGTCCAACTTTTGACAACTACTTAAAATCAGAAGCAAGTCTTCCTTCTTATAGGCACGGAATGTCGACTTTACGAACTTGAGATTGATAAGCAGTGCCATGGTTTTTGCAGCCTCCCAAGGCACTGTGAACTGTAAGAGAAACCATTTCAACTTTAAACGAACCATAAGGTTAGCTCTTCTAAGTACTCTTTTCCCATGTCTAGTATAGTGGTAGGAACCCGGTTGTCAGTCGAGTGATTTGGATTCCGAAGACGTGGTTCGAGTAAGTTTCAACGATTGTGGGAGCAGCTCTGAATGGCGAACCACTTCTAGCTCGCTTAAGAGCGAGCTTGCGAAGCGGAGTCGAGCCAAGTTTTGGACTCTGAACACGTCGTTTGAGTGAGTTTCAACGGTTGTGGGAGCAGTTCTGAATGGCGAACCACTTCTAGCTCGCTTAAGAGCGAGCTTGCAAAGCGGAGTTGAGCCAAGTTTTGGACTCCGAACACGTCGTTTGAGTGAGTTTCAATAGTTGTGGGAGCAGTTCCGAATGGCGAAACATTTCCAGCTCGCTTAAGAGCGAGCTTACGAAGCAGAGTCGAGCCAAGTTTTGGACTCCGAACACGTCGTTTGGGTAAGAGCAATTAAAGGCCTTAAATAGAGAGACAAAATAACCACAAGAGAAGTATGAGGGGGAAACAAGTCTTTTATTGATAACTGCTAATCGGCTGCTTCTAAGTTGCAAGCCGTTATTACAATGAGAAAGTAAAGAAGCAAATACAAATAAAATGATAGGAATGGCTCGACATTTGAAGGTACTCGGAGAGGCGTTCAGGCGCTCTCTTGGTACTTCAGTAAATGGTCGGCTTTCCAAGTTCTGGGTATCTCCCTGCCTTCAAGGTCCTCTAGACGATACGGTCCGGGACGGACTACTTTGGAAACTTTGTATGGTCCTTACCAATTCGGAGCTTGCTTACTCTTTTGACTAGGGAAGGAGATAGCTAGCTTTCTGAGGACCAAGTCCCCTTCATTGAGATCTGTGGGACGAACCCTTTTGTTGTAGGCCTGCTCAATCTGTCTCTGATAATTTTGCTGGCGAATAGAAGCTCTTTCACGGAGCTCATCAATCAGGTCCAAATTTGCTCGGAGTTCTCTGGCGTTCTGCTCTTCATCATAGGCAATAAGGCGAGGAGATGGCAGACCAACCTCTAAGGGGATTACAGCCTCAGACCCATAGGTGAGATTGAAGGGCGACTCTCCTGTGGGGGTCCATTTCGTAGTGCGGTAGTTTCACAATACGTTTGGAAGCTGTTCCGCCTATAAGCCTTTGGCTGACTTATCTCGTCTCTTCTTGATTCCGGAGAGGATCTGCCTGTTGGCGTTCTCTACTTGGCTATTTGACTAAGGATGGGAGATGGAGGAGAAATGTTGCTGAATATCGAGGTCTTCACATAAAGATCGGAATGCTGCTCCGGTAAACTGTGTTCCATTATCTATTATTAGGACCCGAGGTACGCCGAACCTACAGATGACATTTTTCCAGAAGAACTGCAGCACTTTGTTCCCAGTAATAGTAGCCAATGGTACGGCCTCGATCCACTTAGAAAAATAGTCGATGGCCACGACTAGGAACTTGAGTTGGCCTGGAGCTGGTGGGAAAGGACCCAGCAAGTCCATCCCCCACATTACAAAGGAAATTGGACTTGAGAGAGATGTGAGTTATGTTTGGGGGAGCCGGCGGATGTTGGAGAACTGCTGACAAGGGCTACATTGTCGGACATGTTGCTCAGCATCTCGAAGTATGGTAGGCCAAAAATACCCGTAGTTCAACACTTTCCTGGCGAGGGACCTTGACCCTGACTGGCCTCTGCTTATACCTTCGTGGAGTTCTTGCAAGGCATACAAGGCTTCTTCCGGGGAGAGGCACCTCAAGTAGGGTCTGCCATCTGCTTGGGTGTAGGAGCGTTTGTACAAGACTCCTTCAACAAGAGTGTACCGCTCCGCTCTCGTTCGGATTCGACAGGCTTCTTTACGGTCTTCGGGAAGGACCCCGTCCCTGAGGAACTCTATCAAAGGCTTCATCCACTTGTCCTGGAGTTGGACGGGCAGCGACTCCATCGAGTCAGGAGCTTCTTCTTCTATGCTCGGTCTTAGGAGTACTTCGATTAGGACGGTCTGCTCGAGACCCTGAAGGGAGGAGGAGGCCAATTTGGAGAGGGCATCTGCTTGAGAGTTTTCTTCTCTAGGGATCCACTGAATTTGTGCCTCTTCGAATGAAGCCATGAGACCTTGGACCTTGGCTAGGTACTTAGCCATTTGGTCGTCTCGCGCCTCGTACTCTCCTAAGACCTAATTCATGACCAGCTGTGAATCACTGAATATTCGGAGACGTTGTGCCCCTGCCCTGCATGCCATACCCAGGCCGGCTATAAGGACTTCATACTCAGCTTCATTGTTGGAGGTCTTAAAGTTGATGCAGAGGGAGTATTAGAGGACAAAGTCATCTGGGCCTGCCAGAATGACTCCGGCTCCGCTCCCTTCGGTGCAAGAGGACCCGTCTACATATACTGCCCAGATGGGAGGCTCGTTCGCCGCTCGGCTAACTTCTGGGATGGTGCTCTCAACAATAAATTCAGCTAAGGCTTGAGCCTTGATTGCGGTCCGAGACTGGTAAGATATGTCATGTTGACTCAGCTCGATCGACCACTTCATCAGATGCTCGGAGGTCTCGGATTTGTGTAGGACTTGCTTAAGCGGCTGGTCGGTGAGAATGACCACCGAGTGGGATTGAAAATAAGGGCGGAGCTTCCTGGATGCCATAACCAAGGCGTATGCTATCTTTTCTAATCTCAAATAGCGGAGCTTGGCATCTCTGAGAACCTTGCTCACATAATAGATAAGATTCTGAGCCTTGTCTTCTTCCCTTACTAGGACAGCAATGAGGGTTTTCTCGGAGGCAGCTAGGTAGAGGTAGAGTGTTTCCCCGGGGATAGGCTTGCTGAGGAGAAGGGGATTGACCAGATAGGCCTTCAGTTGATCGAACAATTCTTGCTGCTGTTGGCCCCACTCGAAGCCTTTAGCCCCCCTGAGGGCTTTGAAGAAAGGAAGACAGGAAGCGCCCTATGGCCGCGAGGCGCCCTGTGAGCTTCTGAACCTCTTTCACACCTGTAGGAGGAGCCATGTCCAGTATGGCTTTGATCTTCTCAGGGTTGGCTTCGATCCCTCTTTGACTAACCATGAAACCTAGGAACTTTCCCGACAAGACTCCGAACGCACACTTGTTCGGGTTGAGCCTCATATCATGCCTCCTCAACACATCGAATGCTTCTTGGAGATCGGCAACATGGTCGGCCTCATGGATGCTTTTAACTAGAATATCATCTACATACACTTCCATTTTTCGACCGATCTGATTCTGGAAGACCTTATTGACGAGGCGCTGGCAGGTTGCACCGGCATTTTTCAGCCCGAAGGGCATTACCCTGTAGTAATAGAGTCCTTGATCGGTGACGAAGGAGGTCTTCGGGATATCCGGCGGGAACATTCTGATTTGGTTATATCCGGAGAAGGCATCCATGAAGCTCAGCAGCTCATGGCCCGAAGTAGCATTGATTAAGGTGTCGATGCTCGGGAGAGGGAATGGATCCTTAGGGCATGCTTTGTTCAGGTCCGTGAAGTCGATGCAAATTCTCCAACTTCTGTTGGCCTTCTTAACCATAACAACATTAGAGAGCCATTCGGGATAGTTGACTTCTTGTATGAACCGGGCTTTGAGGAGCTTGTCTACTTCTTCCTTTATGGCTTGCTGGCGCTCGGGGGCAAATTTGCGCTTCTTCTGCTGGACCAGTTTGGACCCCGGAGCAACGCTTAGGTGGTGGACGAGGAGCTCCTCGAAAATTTCTGGCATATCGGCAGCCGACCAGGTGAAGAGGTCATGGTTCTTCCTGATGCATTGGATTATGTCGGAACATAGGACAGAGGGGAGGGTCTTGCTGACAAAGAACTTGCGGTTCGGATCTTGCTCAGAAAAGAGCACTTCCTCTAGCTCGTCCACTGGTTCGGACATAGGTTGGGCGTTCCCCTAGGAAATCTAAAGAGTCTTGAGGGAGAGGACATGTCCCCCGGTGGAGGTCATGTAACACTTGCGGGCCATCTCTTGACTACCCCTTACTTCCCCTACACCTGACTTGGTGGGGAACTTCATTTTAAGATGATAAGCCGACGGGACGGCCTCTAAAGCAGCTAGGCCAGGTTAGCCTAGAATCACATTGTAAGCAGCTGGGATGTCGACGACCATGAAATCCATTGGCTCCGTCCGGGTAGTAGGAGTTTTTCCAGCGGTTACGTCAAGGGTTATTACCCCTTCGATAGTCACTGGCACTCCCGTGAATACATGAAGTGTGTAGCCGGCGGGTTGAGCCTGTCCCGTGATAACTTGAGTCCTCGGAAGGCCGCCAGGAAGAGGATGTTGACAGAGCTACCATTGTCCACCAGAATCCTCTCCACTTTGAAGTTGGCCATGTGGAGGTTGATTACTAATGCATCGCAATGGGGGGTTCGAACACCCTCCAGGTGTTCATCTGAGAAAGTGACCGGGACTCCGTGGTCTTTGGGAGGGGGTATGCCATGAACTGAATTGACTTCTCGTATGAAAGCCTTCCGAGAAGAGTTGGAGGTTCCTCCCATGGGACCTCCATGAATGAGATGCAAGATGCGTTCCTCTTCAAACTCAGGAGTCTCATCGCGCCTCTCGGGATGCTTGTTAGCCCCCTAGGGGGAGGAGGAAGATCAATTCAGTCATTTCTCACAAACTTAGACAGCTGCCCTCTCTGGATAAGGGCCTCAATTTCATTCTTCAGGGCCCGACAGTCGTTGGTGTTGTGGTCGTGGTCTCGATGATATCGACACCACTTTTCCTTGTCCCTCTTCTTGCTAGGGGTATTCATCTTTGGGACAGGAGGCAGAACTCCTTCCTTCTTGACCTCAATGAGAATAGTAGAAATGTTGGCTTTAAGAGGGGTAAACTTCTCAAATCTGGGAGGCAGGCGGTGCTGGCCCCCGTTGTCCTTCTGGAGCTTCTTAGCTCCCTCTTTTTCAGCTACCTTTCTCTTGGTCCCAGAGGAAGACCTCTCAAAAGTGGGGCGATGTTCAGTTTCCTCGGCCCGGATTTACTTTTCGCTTCTGAGAAGTAGGTCGGAAAAGTTTTGCAGGGGCTTTTTGGCTAAGAAGGACTGAAGGCTTGAGTTGAGGACATTTGACTAGAAGGCTGCTGCAGCGACCGATTGGTCGAGGGAGGCAATGGACCTAGCTTCCGCAGTAAACTGCTTCACATAATCTCTCAGCTTCTCGCCCTTCTTCTGAATGAGGTAGAGTAGGGAGATACTAGTCTTCTCGGTGCGACGGCTACTTAAGAAGTGGGTGATGAAGAGGGTTTCAAATTGTTCAAAGGAGAAGATGGAGGATGGGGCGAGGCGAGAGTACCATTCCCGAGCCGGACCTTTGAGAGTAGTTGGGAAGGTCTTGCATAGTAGAGCATCGGAAGCCTGGTGGATCATCATGAGAGTTTTGAAACTCTCGATGTGATCCACGGGGTCGTACTCCCCAGTATATGTTTCAAACTGCAGGGGCTTGATGTTTGGTGGAATGGGTGCTTCCATGATAGTTCGGGAGAAGGGAGGTCAGCTTGGACGGAAGGTCCTTCCTCTCAGCTCCTCTTCCCTATCTAGTTGGCCGAAGCGCCTCTCCATCTCGTGGAGATGATGGTACACAGCATCATCCCTTCGACGATACCCTGGCGAGCCTCTGGACTCGTCTTCGTACGAAAAGGAGCGTGGGGTTCGGCGATGGTAGCTAGGGGAATGATGAGAATTGGTGATGTGATGGCGGTGGCTCGGAGCTTGAGGAGGAGTTAGGGACCGATGGCGAGGACTTTGGATCGGAGGAGGAGTGGGGACCCTCTGAGCATTGTTATTGTTGTCTGGTCGGTGGTTGAGGGCTTGCAAGATGGTGGCTTGGAATTGTTGGAATTTGGCTTGGGTGATAGGCCCGTTTTTGTCCCTCGAGGGATGCCAACCAGCGGGAGAGTGATGCCTTCTTCGATGGTTCTCAGGGGACTCTCTCTGCCTTCTGTGAGGAGGGGACCTCCTGTGGTCGCGGTGACGAGGAGATCACTCATTTGGACGTTCTGAGCAGGTGGCTCCCTTACGGGTTTGCCTTTCATCCAAATGGCGGCAAAGGTCCTCTTCTTTCTGCCGGTTGATGAGGATGTTGCGAAGGTCTTCGGAAGGCCGGGGGTTGTGAGATGCCATTGAGTCGGTTGAAGGGTTATGTATGGAGACGTGGTCACGGTGAAGGGGTTGTTTCTGAGGATTGGGACGAGAGGTCCCTACTCCAGCATTCTGGGGCCCGAGTGGAGCTCGCTGGGATTGAAGAGGAGGTTGCTCCTGCTGCAGGGGCTGATCAGGCTGAGGAGGGAGTTGCCCCTGCTGCTGGACAGTTTGGAGGGGGACCTCCTGTTGTGGTTGAGGAGGAGTGGGCCCACGGTTGGACCTTCTAGATCTCAGTTTTCTTGGAGGCATGGCTGGAGGTGATCTTAACCGATGGAAGAGGATGAGTTGCTATTCGTTTTTCCCACAGACGGTGCTAATATGTTGCCGCTAAATCTGGTGTGGGGACAAACAGATAGAATTTGTGGATTCTGGGGATGTTGAGTAGTCAAACCTGAAACCTTTCCGCCGGAGTTTGACCGTTATCTCCCGTCGTTGACCTGCAAAAAGTGCGAAACACCAGGGTTGATCCCAGCGACGCACCCTCCGACGCTCAAGTCAGTAATCAGAAAGATTATGAATGAGCTTTTACTAGCAAAAGATTGATTACCTGTTAATAGTGGGGGATAGGGGGTATTTATAGTCGCCTTAGGGACCAGTTTCGGGATAAGATCAAATCCTTATTTCCCAGTGAATGGATAGAGTGAATCAGGGCCGTTGATTAAGTATAATCATAAACCCTAATTCTATCTAGCTGGACTGGGTTCTTTGTGGGTTAGAACCCGCACCCAGTTGAGGCAGATCCGTTCATGGGCTATGGGGTCTTTGGAGAAAAGACCCAATACCCATTTCAGACTCGTCTGTAGGTGAAATTACCATTTTACCCCCGAGCTTTAAGATTCATGCCCAATTTGGACAGTTCCAATTTAACCCTATTTTTAGCCATATCAGTATTATTTTTAGAACGAAAATTTTATTTATTTCGAATAATGGTATATTTAACTCTATTTTCTATTTCTAATTGATCGACTATTTATATATTATATTACTATTTGGATTTTAATTAATTTGTTATTCTAAATGTATTCTTTCAATTTACTTTATTTTCAGTTAAACCGTGTAAGAATTTTTGGGTGCAACCTATGAAAATTTGTGCATTGTATAATCTATTATTAATCCAATTCAGTTTTAGGAACTGTTCTTCAACGTTCCTATGATTCCTCTCTATAAATAGAGCATAGGAATCACCATGAAAAGGTTCCATGCCTTTTCTTAAGTTTTAAGCTTTTGTTTTTAAAAATAACAAGTTTCCTAAAAAGCATTCATAATCTCTAAGTCTTGGTTTTCTGAAAATCAGTCTAGTATAATATCGAATTCGTTTTAGACTGATTTCAGAAGTTGACCTATTAGCCACTATACAAAATCACAAATCACAAATAAGGCTATAGGTTATTGTAACTCTTTTGTTGTTGTTTTCACTCTCGGGTTGTGAGAGTGGTCTTCTCGGTTGGAGAGTAAGGATCTAGGTTGTAGAGTCTGGTTTTCACTCTAGGTTGTAGAGTGGGTGTGCTATCTCTAGTGGTGAGAGAGGTCTGCGGGTTTGGCAAAGTTGTTATCAAACGCCGTAGGGTATTATTGTATTTTTTTTCAAGAATAGTGGAAAATCTCAAGTGGGTTGCTTGGGGACTGGATGTAGGTCGGGAGGACCGAACCAGGATACATCGCTGTGTTCTCTTTGGTTGACTCTCTCTGTGGTTGTATTTTCTTCACTTGCATTTCAATTTTTCTGTGTTTTATTCAAAAACTTGTCTGGCAAGTCGACTGATCAGACTTGTATTAAAAACACTTGTCTGGTAAGTCGACTGAGTTTATGCTATAATTCGACTGATTAGACTTGTATAAAATACTCTTCAAATATTTGTCTGGTAAGTCAACTAAGTTTCCACTATAAGTCGACTGATCAGACTTGTATAAAATATTCTTCTTATCTGACGCCCTAATCGACGGTATTCTCTTTTTAAGTCGATTGTACAGAACGAAAAGTTCAATTTCTTAAGAAACATGGGATTTGGATATCTACAACTCTAGATATGACTGAAACAATGAACGTCACTCATACAGAATTTAAATATGAATTAGGAGAGTAATTCTGAACTTTTCTTATTATTTTTGTTTTTGGTTTTCTTTACTCATTGATGACAATGTGATATTTAATTTTGGGGGAAGGGGGTACAATTTTTTATATATATTTGAAAAAAAATGACTTCAATAGAGCTTACCACTACATTTTTGGTTCTTTATTGTGCGAAAGCATTGCAATTTTTTTTTTAAGGATAAACAATATCTTATAAAGCAAGATTAAGCATACTTATTTTCTTTAGGATTATTGAAGTTCACAATTCCTTACAAAATTGTGAGTCATGTAATTATACATAAAAGAAAATTGTGATGTTTTTTTCTTGTGATTATCCCCTTCTAGTCCTAATAGAGTTTAAGTAAATATAGTGATAATAATTAATAATTGAATAAATAAAGTTTGATCTACTCCAATGTTTTGAGTTGCTTAGTAACTAGGGATATTCATCACCAAAGCACTCAAAGTTTTGAGTTTACTTTTACGTCAAACAACAACTTAAAATATGAGTATGCCAAAGCACTCACTTGTTGAGTAACCGGGTGAATTCATCTCAAATATTTGCATTCGCGTCAAAAGGCAAGTGACAACTTAGAGTGAGAGAAAAAAAACTCTAATTTACTACTCGGTTTATAGTAGTGAGAATGGGTAATCACAGATGGAGTTGTTACATAATATAATTACATTAATTGCATGAAAAAATTGATTAAGTTGGGAATTATATATGAATAATTGCACTGGAGAAATGAGAATGCTTAGTTTTCCTTTATTTGCTATTGTTTATGTTTTAAGTTGAAATTTTGATGCTTGCATGATAAGACCTTTTTGTGTGATGAGTTGAGCCTATTATGATTATTATCCTTCGATTTATGATTTTCCCTTTTGCTCGAGGAGAAGCAAAATCTTAAGTTTGGGGTTTGATAAGTGTAATTTTTATATAATTTTTAATACTCTTTTATGCATTAAAATTGCGAGTTCTTGTTGATTTTTTTAAAATTTATCTTATTTCTACTTAATTCTATTTATCGGTTTGTTTTTGTAGGAATAAGAACTATAAGTACAAAATGTGAACGTTTTTGGTGAAATCAAGAAAGAGTACAAGAATAAAGATTTCAATAATTCAAATTGATTTTATGTGAAGATTTCTGGAAGATTCATGCACCCACTGCACATGTTTACGACTTGGCCCATGGAAGAACCAATGAAAATTATTATGGTCAACTAGGAGGGGAATAAAATTTTGTAATAAAAATCAATGTTAAGTGGATTTAAATTAGGGTTAGTTAATTGATAAGTTTAAAATTTTAATAGACTAATTTTAATATATAGATTTTTAAATTAATTAATTAGTTATCTAATTATAATTAACCTAACCCTAATCGGCTAATCCTATCTACCCCCCACTATATGAAGAAACAGAAAGGCTAAGGTGCAGGGAACATGAGAAGAATTTTTTAAAAAAAAAGAACCAAAAAGGGGCGGCTCTGACTGGGCGGAAGAGAGGAAAAAGGTTTGATTTGCAGCACGAGACAAGAGGCGAGGTGAAAAGAAAGAAAGAAAGAAAGGAATAAGAGAGAGAAGTGGCTATTTGTTTTGCGGCAGAGGCTTCAATTTCGGATCAAACAACTAACAGAGTTTTTCATTCGCTCTTCTAATTTTTATTATGCAATCAAAGAACATGTTTGTTGGTCGTAAATTTATTATAAACTAAAATAATTTTTCTAGGATTTTGATGTAGCCTAGTTTTGAGAACAATTCTAATTTCATGTTATTTTTTTTCCATGGTTGTGCGTTTAATTTGTTCTTAATGCTTACAATTGTTTGATAAACTATTGTTTGATTTATTGAATCATGGAGAGACCTAGGGGTAATTTGTGATTTATAATTATAGAATTAAACACCATTGATTTATTGAGTCATGAGGAGACCGAGAAGTAACTTGTGATTTACTGCGATTAATGTGACTATAAAGAAATCCATATAACTTAATGAGTCTTCAATTAATTAATTGTGCATAGAGATATGACAAACTGTTAGTTAGGGATATTTTTGATGTTATTCGAGATAAAACACTAAATAATTAGGGGATTTTGGTCTACAACTTGAAAAAGTAGAATTTCTGGTTACATGGATTTATGAATTGTGTGGGATTAACTAGGTGAAATCAAAAGCCCTAAAACTAGTTTTGTATTAATAAACTTTCAAATTTCAGATTTCGTTCTTTTTAATTAGTTTAGTTCTTTCCTTTAATTTAATTTAGTTTAGTTGCTATTTTTATCCTATTTTTGATTTTCCAAATAGTAATTAATCTAGTGAATTTTGGTACTCAATAAAATAATTAGTCCTTATGGGTTCGACATCCTTTTTATTTAAACTTTATTACTTGTTGCGATTTTATACACTTGCAAAAATTTCCATCAGTCAATTATTGGATATATTACAAATCAGGCGTAGGGATGTGAGTGACTTAGATAGGATTTGTCCCTCTTACATAACAGGAACGATATCTACGGGCCCCCTGATTGAGTGAGACTGCAAAATGCATGACCGTGCTCAGATGAGTCAATATGAGATATTGATCTCATCTATTTTAGTAATTCACTCGGACATCAAGAAAATAAACATTGAACTATACAAGGATGACATGCTCTATGCCTTGTGGTTAATTAAAATATCTGGACTAAGGGACTAGACTACATGGTAACATTGGTCACAGATCGGTTAGAGCAAGTCACGAAAAGTAAGTAGTAAAAAGCAAGGAACAAAGGAACCATGGTACATCAAGAAAATAAACTAGAACAAAGTCAAAAGCAATAACAAGGGTTAAATGATGAGCTCAAGGGTCTAGAAGTATCTAGCAATAATCAATAGTTACAACAATAATCGATGATTACAAGCAATAATCAATGCCAATGATAATAATCAAGATTAGAAGTATCAATTCTAGGTGTTTTAGTCTTTTATTATTCTATCTAATGCACGTAATACTGTGCCCCATACCACAGGTTCGGTGCATGCAAATAGTGATCGCTTAGACTATAGGGGTGAACAATACAGATCGTGTACTTGGCACAATAAACAATAATTAACAAATAATATTCCATGATCCACAATCAATAACTCACAATCCATAACGATAAGCAATAACGAGATAAGGGACCATTCTCCGAGTACAGTCTCTGATGATGTCCATTACTAAGTTGACCCTTATTACCCAGGCTTGTTAGTATTTTATTACATTCAATGTGAACATGCAATGAGTATAGGAAAAATGAGGCAATGTAAAAAGATGTCAAGGCAATGTAATGCATGGTAAACTAGCTCTATCCACTAGATGCAAAAATCAACATGAATATTCTTAAAAACACAAAAATACACATTCTGGACAGCAAGGTGTTGCTGCACAAAAATCAGTTTTCCTGTTGCTATAGGAAAGCAAATTAGGTTCTGTCAGAGTTTCTAGAAACTAGACTCTCTGTCGGTTCCAACGCATATTTACAAGATATAGTAAAACTACAGGAATTTAGTCTACCTGCTAGTTCTTTACAGATCTGCTGTTCAGGCAGCAACTCAAAGCAAGAATTATTATAGGTATAAATCGATTAAAACTAGGCCAAAATTCATACAAAAATTACATTCTACTTCATGGAGTTGTCCATTAGAATTCTTGAATTTATTGGACCCTAGTTCTTAATTTATCTTACTGTTTCAATTAGTTAAACACGATGACGTCCTTACAAAATAGTAAATCTGAAATCACGACAGTACAGTAGTAAAATCTGAGTATCTTGCAATCCGGGAGTCGGATCGCAAAATCGTCAGATGATCTAGATACCAAATTCATAGAGGTACAACTTATATTTTGCAAGTTCTAAATGATTCTAACCGCAGCTAGGTCAATTAGCCTATTATTTATAGGTTAAATGTTCTGGAAGCAACCTAGAGTTAAAGTTTTGCATGCATTAACTGGACTGTAAATTCAATATAAAATCTTATAAAAATCGTAAGATGAGATCTATATAGGTCTAGTAACTCCCAGAGAAAATTCACATATAAATTCTACTGTTAACATTATATATTAATTAGAAATCATGTTGGTGTAGCATTAAACAATAGGTCTGGAAATCAAAAGTCAGTAGTACTAAAAGTACGATAACTTACATGTTATAAGTCGAAATTTAGATCTGTCGAATGTTCTGGAAACTAGACTCACAAGGCTACAATTTCTTTTTATATAGTTTCAAATTACTTTAATAGTAACATGGCCAAAAACTTAATGCAACATGGAACAACCGGCAAAACAGTAGAAACCCAATTCATGTGTGATCAAAAAAATACCCAACCCGCATGAATTTATAGCATGAATTAAAATACCAATGATATTAGCAACTAAGGTGGATTCCTACAGTCCACCCGAAAAATCAAAACTACTATAAATCAAGTCACAACCTTACATTCAATCGATATATATCCCATCGTTGTATCACCTTTACATGAGCATTTCTAGTTTGTGTGTGTGTAATGCATGCATATGGGGATAACAAAGTTTGGGATTGATGCAATGGTATGGCATGAAAAGGGAACTACTAGTTGGTTTTGCTGATGAATCCGTAGTAGTCCCTTTGAAGGGTATCAAAGAAATTCATTCCGATAATAGTAATACGAACTACTTGCAGAGATCAACGGTTCTTGAACTAGAATAACAATAGTGTTCAAGGAGACTTGTCTAATATGACGATTATTTCGACTATGATAGAATAACGGGATGAGAGTCCCGACGGCAACACACACGGTGACATGTGCAAACAACGTAGACGATAACCACGTGCAACCAACAGGAACGACACTTGCAGTGAACGCAGCAAAAGCAACTGTAGCAAAGGGGCGATGATGGCACCAGGCAGTGTGTGCAGTCGATGGTGGATGGGTTCGAAGGCAGGGACTTCGGTGATTGGGGGTGCAGGTTGAGGCTGGAGGGAGGAGGAGCACAGGCGGCTGGAGGACTCAACGAGGAAGATGAGGGCTCGGTGTTGGCACTGTGGTGGTCGACGGAGTGGACTACGGTGGTTGCTGTGCTGCGGTGGAGGTAGGCAGCAGGTGTTGCGGTTGGAGACAATGACGAGGGCGATGGAGGAGGCAAGGAGGCAGGGGACTGCAGGATGTGGTGGCGGTCGACTGGGCTGAGAGGTGGCAAGGTGGTCGCGGTGGAGGATGGTGGTCGCAGGGGGTGGTTGCGGGGCTACAGTCGAAGGTGGGAAAGAAATAGAGAGTCGGGGATGAGAGAGAGGGTCGGAGAGAGAGACGACTTAGATTGAGATTAGATGGGTAATTAGGGTTTAATTATAATTAATTAGAGTTTAGAGTTTTTGGTGAGAGGGGGAGGAAGAAGAAGAAAATAAGAATGAGCATGAGAGAAGAATCAGGAGATACGGTAGGGGGGGGGGGTACTTAGCAGATATTAGAGATCAGGGGGAGATAGCCTGGGGATTTGGCTATTAGTGGGAATTAGGGTATGTGGGTTAGCAGATTTGGGTTAGGGTCCAGTAGATTTGTTTAAAGTGTGGGCTTGTATTAACAGGCTTGAATTCAATTTAGAAATTAACAAAGGATGACATTGGGCTTCAATAAAAATAAGAAAAATAATAAATCCAATAATATTGGATGGGCTTCATAAAAGAGATCAAATAATAATAACAATAGTATGGATTAAAATTGGTATTTGACAAAATCATAGATAATCAAGAGGAATATAATTTGTGTTTGCGTTTGGATCGGGCTTTGAAAAGCTAACAAATAATCCAAAGAGAAGGAATAAAATAGGATTTTGCCAAAATATAAAATCAGGTGAAAAGAAGCATATGATTGTAGAATAAAATAAGAGTCTGGGTTCACGAGAATAGAGGAATTTATATACTGACTTGAGATCGATCAAATATGAGATGTATATAATAGAATTTTAAGAAACAATTTATAAGAAAATTGGAATACAAGAATACGAAAAAAGAGAAATGAAAATCCGTATAAATGGGAACATGGGTTACATATTTAACTGGATTAAATTGGATGACTAAAGTTCAAAGTCCCACACACGAATCTGACCCAGGTCAGATTGTGAGCCCAACAACCTCATTACTTTCTTAGAGTTAGTTTTCTGCATCTATATATAGTATATGTATATGTGGAAAAGACACGTGAAAAATCCTAGCTATCACATAAAGTGTGAAAGAGAGATCGTGAGGACAAACATCCCCTTCCCGCAGCTAGCACCGCGGTCTGAAGGAGAGCCATTTTTATTCCGTTCGTGTGGATATCGTAGAGACACCACAATATTGCAGTGCTGTGATCGGCATACTGTGGAGACAACAGATCCATTTTTAAGGTATAACTCAACATGATTTATGGTTTTCGCATGGATCCATGGCTTTGATATTTTTTGTAAATTTTTCGCTGTGTATTTAATCTGTGATTGCCTTCGAAACCTAACAGAGTGAATCACAAAACCTCCCGAATTGTCTGGTACAGTCAGGACGGGTGCTGATGTCAACCGATCTTTCAACTTCATAAAAGCTTCTTCGCAAGCTTCATTCCAAACAAACTTCTGTTCTTTCTTCGTCAAATCGGTTATCCGCAATCTTCAAGAAGACCTGAAAAAAGTTCTGACATTAACCCGCTAATTCGAGAAAACTTCGCACTTCTGATGCTTGCTTCGGTATCGGCCAATCCATGACTGCAGTAATCTTCAATGGATCCACTGAGACTCCATCTACCGAGATAATATGGCCCAAAAATGCAACACGGTCTAGCCAGAATTCACACTTGTTGAGCTTCCCATATAACTGATTCTCCCTTAAAGTCTACAAGACCGCCCACAAATGTTCTGCATGATCCTCCATGTTCCGAGAATATACCAGAATGTCGTCGATGAACACAACTACGATTTTGTCCAGAAACGGCGAGAATACTCTGCTCATTAGACTCATGAATATGGCAAGTGCATTGGTAACTATGAATGGCATTACCAAGAATTCATAGTCCATATTTCGTACGAAACGTCGTATTTTGTATATCCTCGGTCTTCACTTTAACCTGATGGTATCCCGAGCGAAGGTCATGTTAGGTTTCAATGGCAAACACAAATTGAATACACAGCAGAAAAATTACAAAAATTATTGAAACCTAGCCATGGATCAATCCGAAAACTATAAATTGTGTTTAGGAATTATACCTTATGGATGGATTTGCTGTCTCCAAGATATGTCGATCACAACACTGCAATGTTGCAGTGCCTCTAAGATCAAAACCAAGCTTTCCTCACGCGGCGGTGCTAGTTGTGGGATGGGGCTGTTCCTCACGATCTCTCTCTCACAATTTCTGTGACGGCTAGGATTTTCTCGTGTAACTCTTTTCTGCAGATATGTATCATATATATAGCTGCGAATAATTAACCCTAAGAGAGTAATAAGGTTGTTGGGCTCACAATCTGACTTGGATCATATTCATGTGTGGGCTTCTGAACTTTAGCCAGCCCATTTAATCTAATTAAATATCCAACTGATGTCAGGTGTCCAAGTCTTACTTGGATTCCCAATTAAATTCATCTTATGAATTTAAATCCCAATTTCGATCCATTTTAAGTGTGTGACCCTGTAGGTTCTCGTTACGTTGACAGTAATACTAAAATCATATTCTTGTATTAGAAAGAGTGAGCAGTATCTAGAAATACATCATTGCTACTCAAGTAACAGGAATGTTAGTGATTAGATATAACCTATCCATGACCAATGTTACCATATATTCTAGTCCCTTTGTCCAGATATCTTAATTGACTACAAGGCATAGAGTGTGTCACCTTTGCACAGTTCAATCTTTGGTTTCTTTATGTCCGAGTAGACTTACTAAAACAAATGAGCTCAATATGTCATATTGACTTATTTGAGCACGACCATGCATTTTGCAGTCTCACTCAATTAAGGGGCTCATATATATATCTCTCCATTTATGTAAGAGGGACAATCCTATCTAAGTCACCCACATCCCTCCGCATGATTTGTAGTATATCCAATAGGTGACTTTATAATTACCTTATTACATGCAACGTTTGGCGACATTAAAACATATAACTTCTCATGTAGGGAACCGTAGTGACTTCAAGTCAAATGAATACATACACAATGGTCACTGTGAGAACCGCTTATGACACTCACGTAACGATCCATGTAGCGTTCTCCTGGTGGGTCAGTCCAGTACATTATTACTCTAATATGTACCCATGTGAAGACTTGATATCTCATATCCAGGACCCGTGAGATATGGTCATCAGTCTACGCACATACTAGTCTCTATGCATTATTGTTGTCCTAATTTACAACAATACTTGACTAGAGATATTTAAGAATAGTGTTCTGATTACAACCAATAGGATCTCACAATCAAGTCATGCACTTGATATCCCATGATATTGAACTTACTATTCTAAGGACTTTATTATGCTCATTTAATCACAATAAATAACACAATAAATGAAATATCATAATGCAATGTAAACTAGTAATGTCAATACACAACTGGCCTTTAGGGCATACACCAATAGGTCAAACTTAGAGAACACTGAGGCACCTCCAAGCTAATCAAATAGATCATCAATTCTCAGGTAGTGGGTATCAGTTTTTCACAGTAATATTGTTTAGCTCTCGGTAATCAATACAGAGTCTGCGACTACCATCTTTCTTATTCACGAACAAAATCAGAGCTCCCCAAGGTGAAACCGACGGCCTGATAAATCCCTTATCCAACAATTCTTGAACCTGCACCTTCAATTCAGCCAACTCAACTAGTGCCATTCTGTAGAGACTCTTTGATATTGGTGCGGGGTTGGACTTCAATACTGAACTCCAAATCTCGGTTTGGCGGCAACCCAGGCAACTTCTCTGGAAAGTCATCGACGAAATCTCGCACATTTATAGGTGCAACTTCGCCATCAGTGCACACCAGCTTTATTGCACTAGCCTCATGGTTCATAGAGTTCCTGACACGCACAAGTGGTGTCTCACCAACATGAACTTCGAACAGTTGGCATCTTGGAATTCTGAACACTTCCTTCTTCTCGGCAATCAATCACGACATGAGTAGCTCCCAGCCAATCCATTCTGAAAATAATATCAAACCCTGAGTTATTGATCACAATAAGGTCTGCTCTGAAGCTCTTACCTCTGATCAGTAAGGAGCTCTCGTAACACCCCAAATTCCAAAACAGACTGAATTCGAAGTTCCACAGGATCTTTACAATTCTCTTCGTACAATTTTACAAGGAAATTTAAACTTTCATTACATCAGAGTTACAACTTGAATTACATTTAAACAGCAGAAGTCATTTACAATAATTACATGAATAAAAAGTACAATACTTGAAACATTCTTTAAGCAGCTTGCATACTTAATCTTGTCAATCTCTTTATTCTGCATAGAAACTATGGGCTCGTTAGTTCATTCAACTGACGCAAGGATATAAAATATCAATTTTCTCATACTTAGAAAGCACACACTTGTCACAAGCAAACCACGGGGACTATCCTATAGATGTCGTGTTGTGTTGTGCACTTAGTCCTTAATGCAGTTGTTATGTTATATGATACTAATGCGTACTTGTTCAGATTCTATGCATTTCATACTACATAGGTCTGAGGGCAAGCCCTTAATCGTACTTCATCTTATAGGGTTCGATCCCTCGCCATGACTTAAACTACTACGGTAACTACGGTAAGTATCCTAGATGTTCTATGATCTACGAGCCCATGTCCAGGTAGTCTGGAGGGGAATCCCACACACTGACATGACGCATCAAGTAGGCAGACTATGGACAATTCAACCTCCACCATGGAATGATGGCACCACCCGTAGTCACCAAACACTCCACAAGCATCGCCACCGGGACGATAATTCCGGAGTAGTGCTCACGCCATGTCATGACGCATCAAGCAGGCAGTCTGTGAATCACTCTCACACCTGCCAATCTGATGGCCCTCATACTCGTGTTTTTTTCCCACTTTCGTCACATCACCACTATGTATCTAAGTCCTTAGTTTATTTGAATCATGAATAAAATCAACCCCTAGAGTTATCTCTTTCCTCTATATCGGTTTTAATCAACAACTTGACCATATTGGTCTTTCATCTCAATAATTTTTCTCAATAATTATAACTCATTCAATTGCCGGTAATAGGACTTAGCTACCCTTCAGTTCAAAATCTTATATCATGTTCATAAATTAGGTATTCACACTCATCAATAATTTCATAAGTCACCATGATTTTCTTCATTTCAATTCTTGTATTACTTTTCACAATAATGAGACAAGATAGTTTCACAATTTCTCAAATTACAAATTTAATCTCAATAATCTCTTGCATTCACAAGTCTAGAAATCTCATTTAGTTAACCTAAACAAGTTATTCACATTTGCATTAAGCCATGAACTCTCAACATAATTTTCCATAATTTTCCCTAAAGAAGAGAATGCATATTGCTTAAATTATCACATAAAATACACTTATAATCCATTTAATCTTGATTTATAATTTTATCAATCCATAGAAATTTTCTAGATAAGTCCAAATTAATCTCTCGGGTAATGAATATAATTTTTATAAATTAATTTCACAAAAGAACCATTTAAAAATATTCATTTTCCCCCTAAAATAAAAAAAACAAAACCTTGGCCGAAGCCAGGTTTCGAACCCATACCAACAGCAGCAACATGCGCTACAGTAATGTTACTGTGGCGTAGCAGCTGACCAAAGGAGACAGAGCGCATACACGTCACAAAGGGGGTATAAATCCTCTTATACTCAGTGTCTCGGTATTAGGTTATTTTCAAAAACAAAAATACAGAGTGTATGCCAAGATTTGAACCCATGACCTCCTACTACAGTGACGTTTTTAATTTGCACCCACTGGCCAGAATGGACAGAGTGACTCACCCTTAGAGAAATGATTCCAATTGGTTTTGTTCAAGACTGTAACTATTCTAGTTTGTTAAAAAAACTCATTTCTTCAAAAAAATGTAATTTGTTCTTCATTAAAACTAAATAATTTCTTGATTCAAAATAAACAGTAATTTGGGGGTTTTTTAAGCCATTAAATTCTCATTTCTCATATAGAGTACCTCTCTTTTTATTCCTACAATTGTACATGAAAAAAAATCACATAATGTTCTATTAACAATTTCTTTTTTCAAGGGACATTTTTCTTGAGTTCTTTCAATCATAAAGTAGTTCTTCTTTACTAGACTAAAGAGTTTTTCTTCTTTCTTTTTGGTTAACACACAAATTGATGACCTCTTGAATTTGGCCTAAATAATAAAATGCATTTCTCTCTACAATTAACATACAACTTTAGGATTATTTAGCATAAATCACACTATCATAAATATGCATAATTTACTAATCAATCTTATTTTAATAATGTAGAGATTCCCACAATTAGCATTTTCCACAAACACATTTCTCAAAATTGCACCTTTTCCTTAAACACAAATATTTCGACATGGAAAAATATTTATTCTAATTTAGCATGCTAGATCAAAATCCAAATATCATAACAACAAACATATCAATCATTCAATCAATTTCACTTATTCATTTCATGCAATTACACATATGTTCCATTTTCACCTTAATCATGGTATTATCAAAGAGCAATATTTTCACCTATCTATTCTAGCATGATTAGCACACAACCTAGCAAGATACTACTTAGAAGTTAGAGAAAATTGCCCACCTTATTGGAGAGAAAACGAAATGAACTCCTAAGAACTCCTAGATTGATCAAAAGTGGCATTCTCCTCCTAGTTTGAGACCCCACAAGTCGTCTCCTCATAGCCTTGAAGCAAACCCAAGCCTCCCTTGCTCCTTGAAGAAAAACGGCCACCAATGGCAATGACGAACACACAAACACAACTCTCAATATTTTGAACTCACTAAACTCTCAATCTTTTACTCTCTAATTGTATTTCTTTATCTTTCTCTTTTGATATAGATTAGGTGTAAGTATACTAATGTAGGGGGGGGGATATTTATACAAATTTTTGAGTGGATTGAATGGCTAGGATTAGATCAAATAGTTAGGGATTAAGGGAGGGCTAGGATTAGTTTGGGAGTTGTAGCAACCACCATGAATTAGATAACCACCTCACCATTACTCCCATCTCTCCCTCTCTCCTCATGCACAATCCGGCCTCACTCAAGGGTGTGCTTTGCACACTCTAGTGCATGCACGTGCTACCCTAGTGTCCCCTACTTACAAGTTGTACATGTTAGTTTAATTAATTGTCTATTATTTGAGTCTACACTACAAGTTAGGCTAAAATAAAGAAGAATTAAATTACATGGTCTCACTAATGGGCCAAAAGACTATGGGCTCTACTAATTTAGTTAATTAATTAACTAATGTGGGTTACAAAGAGACAAATTAGGCTTAGGATTAAATTAGACTTTCTAAAAAGAGAATAAATGGGGATTACCAGTTTATGAAATATTTTTTAGAGAAATGCATGCATTAATTTGCACGTGCACAATATGTAAAATTAAACAACTCCATATATAAATAAGATTTGAAAATCCAGGATGTTATTGGAATTATATTTTGACAATGGAACAGTTGTTCTCCACCACCAGTAGACATCAGTGCCTACCACCACTCCTTCCACTTCTACCACTATTTGTCCTGCACCCTACTGATTTTTCCCTACCTCTGCCTCCTCTTATGACCTCTTCATGTTGATTACCAATATCAGATGGCCCAGCAGCAGTTTCTGTTGATACCCTACTCTTAGTACTTGGGACCTCAAAAATGATATCATCCAAAATTGTTTTGTGGCTTCCAAATTTCCGTCTTGGTATGGTTGCCCCCCACCTTTTGACTTGATTTATGTTGTCTCTGGTGGTTTTATTGGAATTATATTTTGACAATTCTTCTTATTATGTCCTTCAATCCCACATATGCCACATTGAACCTTATATGTGCATTTTTTTCTCTTATTTCTATTATCCTGCTCATCTGCAAAACTTTTCCTGTTCTTAGGTGGTCTTTCAATCATTGTCATCATACTTGGTGTGAGTATTCTTCTGTATCCACTAGCAAGCCAATGCTTTGACAATTTTGTGGGAGTAAGATTTCGGATTTGTTGATTTCAAATAGTAGTCATCGACAAAGTCTGTTGGGTCTTTATTCTCTGACCTGAAGATAGACAAAGCATGAATACAGGGGATTCCACTTATATCCCACTGTCTACATGTACAAGTTCTAAGGCCTGCATCACAAGACATGATCTCATGCTTGCATATGCACTCCTACTCTGTTTCTCTAGCATAGATTATGTTACAAGATGAAGACATTACTTGAAACTTTTGTATTTTATCCATAATTCTAGGGTAGACCTTGTGAGTGTGCTTCTCCATTTTCATTCTCTTAGTTTGTATTCTAACCATAAGTAATTCCCTCACACATTGATACAAATAACTTACCTTTAGCTTTTTTGATGGACTTGTTGAAGCCCTCACTAACATTGTTGCACAACATATCACTTCTACAAAAAGCAGAAAAATGGCTTCTTGAACATGTGTGTGGATTCTTTTCCATTAGCCAATTGACTGCATCGTCAATTTTCTCACCTAAAACACTCGGTGCTTCTTTGAAATCAGCCATTGTATATGCACAAGCAGCTTTCCAAAGTTGTCCATTCATTGTCAGTGTTTTGAAACCATTCTCTTTAAAATTTGCATATAGATGCTTATATAGTGAACAATAATGAGGACCTCACATACACCACCAATGTGGACCTCAAGATTTTGAGCATCATTGATTCTTTTCTTCATGATCATGTCAGCCCTTTGGTCCATCTTGTACCTGTCCACATTCTGTTTTTTTTCTCTCTTTCCTAATTGCTTCATTGACATTGATCCATTCATCAACTTGTGCATCAACCTGTGCACTTTGAACATTTCCCACCCCAGCTTCATCTTCTATGTCATTATTTCCATTCCCACCACTATGAACATTTCCTCCACCCTCTTCTGCCTCCATTTCCTTATCAACATCAATATTATCTTCACCTTCTACACTCAGCTTGTATCTTCATCACTATTTTCTCCTCATCACCACTTCAAAATCAGGATCTGACTCACTGTTATATATGTAATATTTCGGACGGATATTACATTGTATAAATTTATTTTATTATTATTTTATTATTATTTTCAAAATTAAATTATTTTATACGGATTATGCGAAGATTTTCGGTATACACGTATATGCATACATATGTGTGTTGTAGCAAATTAGTACATTGTACAAATTATGTGGTGTATATTTTTGGATAAAATACTTCTCCTTACTATGACAAATGGCTAAGTTTGGGATTAGGAGGCTTAAGATAGAGTTTAGTGTGCATAAGAGAACTAGGAGATTTCTTCTAGAAGCTTGCACCATGCCTCCACCTCACCATAACACCATACCTCCACCTCATTCCCACCTCCCCTAGGTTACAACCGGCCTTGATTCAAGGAAGGAGGTTTTTGCATTTTGTAGGTGCAATTTTGCACTCCCACCTTCTCCTTCACCTATAAATACCCCATCCCTTCATCACTTATCTCACTTTTTACAAAGCACAAAGAAAGAATGGAAGGAAAAGAAAGAGAGAAAGACTAATAGGAGAGTTTTCATTTGTAGGTTCCATAGAAGTTTTCGAAGAGCTTAGGGGAAGGAGAAGGAGTGCTAGCTAGTCCTTCCAACAAGAAAGAAAGGTGGGGGTTTCTCCACTTTCTTTGGTTTATTGAGTTGTTGTTTTGGTTTCTTCTTCTTATCTTCCTTGTTTTATTTCCTTTTTGTTTTGGGGTGTTTTATTGTGATGTGGTTGTGTGTTGTTTTGTTGTATATGTTGTAGCTTAAAAAGAAATAGAATAAATAGTAGTAAAGAACAAAAAGATTGAATCTTTATGGTTGTAGTTATTATTCTTGTGTTATAGATTGGACTAAAATGAACATAAGCATATGGACCTTGTGTATACAACCATTTTGGGTTGTAGGACTTGACATGGACTCATACGCATAAGCATATGGACCTTGTATACAACCATTTTGGGTTGTAGGACATACACTTGAACTTTTGACTAAAAAGAATGCATATGTTTGGTTGGACCAAAATGGAGGATTCTTTACTTTATTTTATTGTTGTTTATTTCCTTTATAAATCTTAAGTAAAAAGAGCCCATTTTAGATGTTAATTTTAGTATGAAAAAGAACTAATCTAAGTTAGAATGATTAAAAAGATCTCTTTTATGTTTGACTAGTAATAAATAAGAAATAGATGCTTATGAAGTAGTAGTAGATGTTTATGATTTTGTAAAGTTTTAGTAGATGTTATGTTTAAATGAAATTGTAGTAGATGTTATGTTTCAATAAAGATAGTAGATGTTCATGCTTAAATATTGTTCATACTTGAGTTAGTAGATATTCATGCTTAATGATATTCATACTTAGTTAATGGATAATTATGCTTAAATGATACTCATGTTTAGCTAGTAGATATTCATGCTTAATGATGGTCATGCTAAGTTAGTAGACATTCATGCTTATATTGTTGTAGGATTAATATTAAATTAATCTACCATGTTTAGGAATGTTGTAAATTGATGCTAAGTACATATTCATGCTTATATTGTTGTAGGATTAATGTTAAAATTACCTACTATGCTTAGCTTGTTGTAGATAAATATTGGAGTTGAATACCATGCTTAGGAATATGTAGGATTAATGTCAAAATTACTTACCATACTTAGGAATGTATCAAGATTCATGCTAATTATATATCCATTCTTGAGTTGTAATGATTAATCATGCTTAAAGTAGTGGAGATCCATGCTTAAGGTTATAGTAGAGATACATGCTCTAAGTAGTAAATATTCATGCTTAGTTAATGGATAACGATATTCATGCTTAAGTAGTTAGTAGATATTCATGCTCAATGACATTCATGCTTAGTTGATGGATAATGATATTCATGCTTAAGTAGTTAGTAGATATTCATGCTAGATGATACAGATATTCATGCTAGATGATACCCATGTTTAAGGTAACAAATCTGTGCTAAATTGTTGTAGTTAAGGTAAGAAAGTATCATACCATGCTTAATTCATTGTAGGAAAAATATATACCATGCTAGACTATGGTAGGAAACTCTTAAACCATGTATGATGTGTATCATGTTGTAGGAAATTCATTCTTGAAATAAATACCATGTTGTAGGAACCATGCTTATGTTGTGTACATGTTGTAAGGAGTTCAGGCTTAAATTGTAGTAAAGCTTCATGTTTAGATTGTAGTAACTATTCATGCTTAAGATCGTTATAAGTGCATGCTTAAATCGTACTCATACTTAAGAGTGTTGTGAGTTGATGGTTATGTTATATACCATAATTAGTTGTTGTAGGTTGATGCTTACAATTGTATACCATGCCTAAATTGCTATAGGTTAAGTAATAGGAAGGAATCATGTTGTAATTGTAGTGCTAACTACCTTGTTGTAGTTAATGTTAGTAAGGAGCCCATACATGCTTAAAGGGTATAGTGTAGCATCCTAGTTGAATATTGAAGCAAACATATGTTCTATGTCGTTATAGTTCGTTTTGAAAGGAAACCGTGGATTCTAGTGTGTGAGGTTCAGATTGGAATTAGACCCTATCATGGGGGCATTCCTCATCCTTATGGGTAATAAGGATTGGAAAGATCACTAGTAATAGTTAGTTTGATAAAGGTTGTTATGTCGTCTTCGGGCTTTTCATTGGTAGAATGCCTATCATAGACTATTAGTAGATTCCTCTGTTGCTTCTAATTATAGAAGATCGAGTTGTTAGTAAGCACATTTGGTTGCTTATAGGTTGATTACCTGTATGATTGTTTGCATATGATTGTGCTCGTACGTGGCTCGACTGGCCCGTATGTAGCCGTGGGTCTCATACGTAGTTTATTTGGCTCGTATGTAGGTTGTTGTCTCGTACGCGGCTCGATCGGCCCGTGCATAGCTGTTGGTCTTATACGCGGCATATTTGGCCGGTATGTACGTTGTATCTCATACGAGGCCCGCCTGGCTCGTAGGGAGTGGTTGGTTCATACGTAACTTGTTGGCTCGTATGGGGTTAGTATACCCGTATATAGCTTATTAGCTAGTATATAGTTAGTTGTGCTCGTCTAGGGTGATATTATTACCCTAGGGGCTACCGACCATCAAGACATATGTTTCTTACTCCTAAGGAACTGTGGAGGAGTCACTCCTTGTGTACCGTCGGATCTTAACCAGTGTAGGTTGATCGAGGACCGGAGTATAGATGGAATCCAAGTTCAGGGTAGTGGCATGCATGTATGTTCGCATGGCCAGGGGTCTTGGATCGATAGGCCAGGAACCGGATCCTGAGGGATTCTGGTAAGTCTAGGTTGAGCAGCCTAGTTGTAGCGCCCCGTTTTCCATATACTGGGAAACCGAGACACGAGCCAGGACCTTTTTCATTCAATTAGTCACAATACACAGAAACAGGAAAATTTAAAACTTTTTATTAACATAATATTACAGGCCGAGTGTTTCCACTAATACAATAAGTTACATCAGAGTGTACATGAATAAAAGATAAACATTGCTTTTTCACTTGTAGATCATGCCTCGGCTAGAGTCCTTCTGGTTCGTGATCTTGTGTCCACAACCTATTGAAGTGGGGACGTCAGTATTCACTGATGCTTAAAGGCCGATCATATAGCAGTGAATCTCCAACACAACATATACATATAGGGTGAAGTATGTCGGTGTATTTTAAGTGTTCGTGAGTGCACTGATTAGAATCTAATAAATGTCAATCAAATTGGAATACCAATGCACTGTCAACCAAACTAGAATACTAATGCACTGTCAACTAAACTAGAATACTAATGCACTGTCAACTAAACTAGAATACTAATGCACTGTCAACTGAGCTAGAATACTCATATTCTAATGTCATGTCAACTAAACTAGGATGCTCATATTCTAATGTCATGTCAACTAAACTAGGATGCTCATATTCTAATGTCAGCAAGTTTCCGAAGCAACATGCAGCCCATACTACATGCGATCCCATCTCAAGCCGTTTCTCCATATATAGGGATTTGAACCCGCGTTATGAACTTCTAATTGTACACAACCTGTTCCTGACACCTACACGTGACTGATGAGGTTGTAGATATGGTCATGTGCCACTGATGCAGTACGCCAGTGGTGTCTATGTTCGCCACTGCTACCCGGCCAACCGGACCTCACTCAAAACTAGACGAACCCAACGCATCGGGCGTCATTTCAAAATCCAAATCATAGGGTCTCGCAAGCGTAGGGTAGCACGAAGCCTACCCTGTGGCACCCCTGTGGTACCCCTAAGCCACGGTACTTCAGGAATTAACAGCGCGAGATACGCAACCCTTGCTCCCAACTCGTGAGACGGCACCGTACGTATCCCTTTGACAGGAAGGCGCCACCCAATAACACCACCTAAGATCGGCCCCAAAGAAAGGGTTGGTCGTACGGTGCACCCTACTACCAACTCCCCTTCTTTCGGGCAAAAGGTTAAGTAATGATTGTATAAGTCACTACCCTAATGATGTTACTACTCCTATACAATCTTACATAATTTTCAACTTAGATTATCATGGTCCAACTCGTGGTCCCTCGATCCAAGACTCGAGTAACGAGATCACTCTCACTCATCCTTACCCCTAACTCGGATTCTACCAACACTCTCGGCCTAAAGTCAACCTACATTGGTTAAGACCCGTCGATGCCCGAGGTGAGATCTATCCATTTAATCTAAGGGAGTAGGGTGTGGTCTGGATGGTCGATGACCCTTAGGGTAATTGAAAACCCTAAACTAGCTTTTTATCAAGCTACAACTATTAGAACTTCTCAACCCTTATTGCTATGAATGAAGGGTGCTCATATACTTTTGGTTCCATTTTAAGTTAGAACCTACTCGACTAGAGTCCATGGGTTCTCTTCCTAACCCACATAAACATTGGTACATTTCTTCATGCAACTAGGATGCTATACCATACCGTCCAAGCATCTATGGTTCCTTACTAACATCAACTACAACAAGGTAGTTACAACTACAATTTCAACATGGATCTTTCTTATTACTTAACCTACGGCAATCCAATCATGGTATGCAATTGCAAGCATCAACCTACCACCACTAAACATGGTATATATGACATAACTATCAACTTACAACATTCTTAATCATGAATGTGATTTAGCATGCACTTGTAACAATCTTAAGCATGGATATATAACTAGTATGAACATACAACATTCCAAGGCATGGTAGGCGTTTTTAATTTAAATCCTACAACATTCTAAGCATGCTTATACACTTAGCATGGTATACATCATTCCTAAACATGGTAGGTATTTTTAATACAAATCCTACAACATTTTAAGCATAAATATCCTTCCTAAAATATGATAGGAATTTTAGAATGAATCCTACAACATTCTAAGCATGAATATATTAATCTAAACATGATAGGTAATTTTAGAATGAATCCTACAACATTCTAAGCATAAATAAATTAATCTAAACATGGTAGGAATTTTAGAATGAATCCTACAACACTCTAAGCATAAATATCATTCCTAAAACATGATAGGAATTTTAGAATGAATCCTACAACATTCTAAGCATAAATATCCTTCCTAAAACATGATAGGAATTTTAGAATGAATCCTACAACATTCTAAGCATAAATATCCTTCCTAAAACATGATAGGAATTTTTGAATGAATCCTACAACATTCTAAGTATAAATATCCTTCCTAAAACATGATAGAAATTTTTGAATGAATCCTACAACATTCTAAGCATAAATAAATTAATCTAAACATGGTAGGAAATTTTAGAATGAATCCTACAACATTCTAAGCATAAATAAATTAATCTAAACATGGTAGGAATTTTAGAATGAATCCTACAACATTCTAAGCATAATAAATTAATCTAAACATGGTAGGAATTTTAGAATGAATCCTACAACATTCTAAGCATAAATAAATTAATCTAAACATGGTAGGAATTTTAGAATGAATCTTACAACTATTTTATTTTAACATCTACTACTACTACTTTATTGGAACACACATATCTACTACTACTACCATGGGTTTCTACTAAAATATAACATAAAGATCGACAACTAAATTACTTACTAAAAATCTTTATTAGCATATGTCTCTTATTATTACTAGTGGACATAAAAGAGATCTTTTTAATCCTTTTACAACTAGTGATTAGAAAAGATCTTTTTATTCATTCTACAACTAGTGATTAGATAGTTTCTTTTCCATTAATAATTACAATGGTTTCTTTCTTACTTAAGTTTATAAAAGAACTAAACAATAATAAAAATAAGTAAGAGCCTTTCTATTTTGGGTTCAACCAACATATGCCTTCTTCTATTTTTGTCCAAGTCAATGTATGTCCTACAACCAAGATGGTTGTATACTTAGTCCATATGCCTTATGCATTAGTTCACATTCAAGTCCTACAACCTTAAGTGGTTTTATGTAAAAGTTCATATGCATATGTCATTTTAGTCCAAGTAGTTAGTTCTTTTATGAGTCAAACAACAACTACTAACAACATTCAAATAAGAACCCATACAACCATACTACTTCAAAACAACCACACCAAAAAGAAAAATAAACAAGGAGGGTAAGAAGAAGAAGAACATCAAAACAACCATTCAAATAAACAAACAAACAAACAAACAAACATAGGAGAAACCCCCACCTTGTTTCACTTGTAGGAATAACTAGCTATGCTACTTCTCCTTCCTCCTAGCTTTTAGAACTCTTACTAAACCTACAAGAAAACTCTCAAGTTAGCATGGTATTCTCTCTTTCTTTTCCTTTCTTTCTTTTGATCTTTCTAAAATGAGACAAAGATGGAGGAAGGGGGTATTTATAGGTGGGAAAAGGGTGGAGAGTGCAAATGTGTATGCACACAATTGCACAAAACTCCTCCAACAAAAGGTGGGCCGGTTGCTACTAGGGAAGGAAAGGATGAGGTGGAGGTATGGTGAGGGTATGGTGCTTTTGGTGAGGTGGAGGGTGATGTGGAAGAGAGAGTGTTCTAGAAGAATTCCTTAATCCCTTATGTCTTTGTAACCCTAAGTTTAGCTACACAACAATTCCTAATTATCCATTGGATTGTCATGGCTAAAAGATAACACAATGGTGAAAGAAAAATAAAATAATCAAGTAGTCGAGCGCTAATAAAATAATATTATTAATAGTCGATCGGGATAGTGCACTAGTAGAGTTATCTTGCGAAGTCTAGTTTAAGAGATAGCAAGTTGTGTTTATAATATTGTCATCACTAGGAGTGTTCAGGGTTAGGGACATCATTAGGGTAGTGACTTATAAAGATCATTTACTTAAACCTTTTGCCGGAAAGAGAGGAGTCGGTTCTAGGGGGCCCCTTACGACTAACTCGTCTCTTGGGGCATATCTTAGGTGGTGTTATTGGGTTGTACCTTCCCGTCAAAGGGATACGTACGGTGGCGTCTCATGAGTTGGGAGCACGGGTTGCGTATCTCTCACTGTTAATTCCTGAAGTGCCATGATAAGATGGGCAGAGCTAGGGATGGATCCCGAAACTCCGTCGGGTCCTATACCGGGGATACGAACAGGCCATGGATTACAGTCTGGCTAGGGGGCGGCAGGGGGCTTTCCTGTTGGCGAAAACCCCGAGGGTTCGTCGAGTTTTTGAGTGAGGTCCGGTTAGCCGGGTAGTAGTGGCAAATATAGAGACCACGAGCAGACTGCATTAGTGGGACATAGACACCATGAGCGTACTACCTTGGTAGGACTTAACCACGTCTGCAACCTCATCAGTCACGTTGTATCTGTCAGGAACAAGTTGTATACGATTAGAATTCATAACGCGGGTTCAAATCCCTATATATGGAGAAACGCTTGAGATGGGGCGCATGTAGTATGGGCTGCATGTTGCTTCGGAGACTTGCTGACATTAGAATAGGAGCATCCTAGTCCTAGTTAATATTGCGTTAGATTCTAGTCATAGCACTCACGAACACTTAAACTACACTGACACAAATTGCCATGTTTTTGTATGTTGTTTGGGAGATTCACTGCTATGTTATCAGCCTTTAAGCGTCAGTGAATACTGACGTCCCCACTTCCATAGGTACTGGATCGCAGAAGTACAGGTGCGAGATTCAGGAGGACTCAAGGTAAGGAAAGCGAGGAGTCAGTGTCATGTTTGGTTCCGCTGTAATATGTGTGTTGATTATCTATTAGTTGAGAAGTACTCAAGTGAGAGTTACCAAGTGTTGTTCTTCATTCCTTGTACTCTGATGTAAGTTGTTGAAAGTTGTAATACTTGGGAATGTAAGGGTATTATTGTAACACTATTGTAATGTATTGCAGTTGTATGATATTCAGACTTGTAATACATTGGGTGTTGAATAAAAAGTTTTAAATTCTCCTTTTTTTTGTGTATTGTGACTAATTGAAGAAAAGGTCCTGGCTCGTGTCTCGAATTCCCAGTATATGGAAATCGGGGCGTTACAATATATATTGTTTTCATGAGAATCTCCAAATGTTATGTTCTCAACCTCTTCTTAATCTACATCTTCACTATAGATGCTAACACCTCATCCATATCAGCCAACTCTGCCACATCAACCATATGTTCTATGTAAAACTCTATTTTTGTAAATATCTTTGTGAGAAACTACAAATTTATAGAACAATTGGTCTGATTTGATTGCTCTTACTGATCCTTTAAGGCCCCATGTCAACAATCTCATGTATACCCTGTATGTGCCACCATAACCACAGATCCACATTAAATCCTTTACATCAATTAGAGAAAGCTTATCTGCATCTACATCATTCATAAAACAAACTTTCCCACCCACGTACTCCTTGTGCATCCTCCTAACAAACTTACCACCATGATTAATCTTCAATAAATACTTAACTTCACCCGGTTGTAGCTATAAAAAAAACCCAATCAGCCATGTTTGTAAGTACTTATCCACTATGCAGCATAAGAATATGCTTGCATAAGAACATGATTGTTTGATACTGAGACTACTTTAATAGCACATACATGTATCCAATTTGATAATTTTACAATCTACCAGATCTTAATGATATGTCAGTTGACCAACAACCATCTAAACATTCAAACGAAACCCTAAAAATGGAGTAATTAAAAGTGGACACTAACTCTAATAAAGTAACATAAGCATCTAACTTTTCCAAAATTAAACATGATTGGGTAGAAAATTTTAAAATTCTTAACACTTGTAACGATTAAATTGGAAAATTCAAACTGCAAACTTTAACCCTAACAAACATCCAAAATCAGTAAACTTTACAACAAAGATCATCAATCTTGAGGGAAATCCCACAAATCGAACACTTTTGACGATTTAATTGGAATAAAAACAACATTTGAGTTACAAATACAGTAAATGTTTCAAATTTACCAAATTTTGTGGACAAATCACTGTTGCCCACTTCTACTTCGAGGTCCTCCCCACTTCCCCTTCCATGGCCTTCGAAGATCGAATGGAAATTTTCTTGTTTCAACTTGGGGGAAAAGTCGGATTTAGGACGAAGAGGGGAAAGGAACAGTTCAAACAGTGATTAAGGTTTTTTTTTTTTTTTTTTTTTTTTTTTTTTTTGGTTTTTAAAGTTTTGTTACTTTAGCAGCTCAGCTCAGAGAGCAATCTGTAACTGAGGATTATTTTAGATAATCAATGCTAAATATAATGGCGTCAGTCAGTTTAGTGGGCTCCTAATGGGAAAACAAGTTCAGTAGGGTGGGTTTATGCTAAAAATAAATTAGGTATGGTTATGTGCCAAACTTGTAAAGTTGATTAGGGTTAACTGAAATTTATCCTTTTCATAAAGAGGATGCAAGAAGCATATAGATTTCAAGTTTTCAATTCGATCCGTTACCAGTTCCTTTCTTTTTTAAAAAATCATAAGTTCGCACCATCTCAGCTGGTTTTTTTCTCATTTCATGTTTATGTGCAATAACAAGAAAACTACGAAATTAAAGGGAAAGTTTATTATTATGTCAGCTATACAATCAACCATTCCACTCCATTCAATTCTATCAATACTGGTATGTAAAGAACACCGACACAGTTAAGATATGTGTGATGATAATTCATACATATCAGCATTTCAGGCTTTTCTAACATTCACATCATTCATACCCTTGATCTGCGACATTTTGGCTGCCATTAGGGCCAAGATGGTTAGTGAAGGCACAAACAAGACGTCTGGGATGAGGTTGAGTCGGAACCTCTTCAGTTGTGGGATGCTCTCTCCTTGTTTCTTGAGCACCATGGAAGCGGCGGGGGCCACCATGCCTGTCACCACTATGAGGCTATCCCCCTTGGACCTAGTCTCACGCACGTGTTTTTCCATGAGTTCCGTGAGCGTGTCCTTCAACTTGTCCTTCTTCAACGGATCGTCCTTGATTTTTTTCCATTTCTCGTAGTAATCCTGTAGAACACAAGTGCATTACAAGATACTGTTGCAAATTGTGATGCATTGAATTCTAGGTCTAAGAGAAAAACAATTGTTGTGACACTTGCAAAGTCCAATCCTAATCCGTATATATGAGAGAGTATCGACTCTGACTGAGAAAAGAATAAAACCTAAAAACCAGTTGTAGATCCGAGAGCACTGATAATTCAGATAAACCTTGGCTAAAGAACAACGCATATAGGTACGTAGCACATGTGACCAAGTACATGAGCCATGACAATTCGACAATAACTTGACATGTAACCGACCTTAAACAGAGGTCTCCCACCTTTACTCATTTGACAAGAGACTGACTTCAGCATCGAAGGCGGTATGCAATGCAAGCAAATTAAGAAGGCAGCACCTATAACATCTCGATTTCCTTTTGCACAGGGAGTCCACAAGTTTCTAGCTAAGTGCTTCTTGTTCTATGATCTTTCCCTTCTCAGATTTCTCATGTAACACTAACTTATTCCTCGTTAGAGATCAATTGATTCAGTCATGGACGTTATGGACCAAAGCTTGAGCATCCATGAGTATCCTAATGAGTTTAGTTTTGTGTTCTACTCAAGTGTGAAGCTTCGACAATGATAAAAATAATAAATAGTAAATTACAATGATAAACCATGTGATGGTTTTCTGCAAATTAAGTAGATTTTTTCGCTGAACGTGGAAATTAAATTGATAATCTAACCTTAATTTCGTCCTTGGGCGGTGCTTTGACATGCTTACCAGGCATCACCGTGTTAAAAGCACTACAATCAAAACAAGTGTATATGAATTGGAGAATCAAATACGGTTTAAATGATTAGAGGGGAATAATCTTACTTGCAAAGATTTATGAATGCAACATGGAATTCAGGAAAAGTGTTCATCTCTCCTTGAAAAAACGTATCGAAGACTTTATCTGTGTATAGAGATTGTACCCCAGGCAATCCTGCAAGACGAAGAGTTAAAATTAAATTTCAGGGGCTGAGCGAATATATATATATATATATATATTTATGAAGTTTGATACTTCATGGTATAAACACATAATAACACTTATAGTGATACAGTAAGAAAAACTAAAATTCTTTCGAGGATGAAGACTGCTTTTCGCAATTTAGGCAAGACACATTTTTCTTTTCTTTTTTGCCCGAGAGAAAACCTTTTCTTGCTCTCCAAAGCTAGAGTGACCAGCCATAACAACATGAGTTAGCTTCTATCTTGCTAGTCTAATCATAGTAAAAGCTAACTAAGATAAAAGAGGCAAGACGCTTTTCAAAATGATGGTATTGAAACAATCACTTGTTGCTTTCTTTTGCCAGACCACAGAATCTTTAGAAATACTTGCACAGATAACAGTTACACATCTTGCAAAGAAAAGTATTTCTTAGATTGTAGATGCAAAACCCTCAACACTACAACTTCGAAGTTCCAACATCATTCACATATATAACTAATACGAAACTGAAATTAAGCAAGGGGCTCACCGAGTTTCTGCAGTACGGTAAAAGTGAGGCCCATGAGATCTTACAGATGAGATGAAACTGTGAAGGGAAGATATATAAGAAGAAAGCGAGATCTACTTTTGTTTGAGGGTCCATGGATTTAGGGGTGATTTATATAGAGGGAAAGAAGGGAGCATGTAGTGTTAAGAGTCGTGAGAAAGGGCAAGTTTGGAATGTGATCCTTTTCTCTGTCTTTGTTAAATTAACATTCCTTCTCTCTCTCTGTGTCAAGTCTTTCGGATTCTTAAATGGTTGTAAATGGGTTCAATTTAAACTTGATCCGTTTGAGTTGGTGGGTCGGGTCGGGTCTGGTATGGTCGGGTTATCTTCTACTGGGTTTGGGCCTGAGGTAACAACAAGAGTTTGACCTTTGAGGTGAGCCCAGGGCAGATCTCTAGAATACATGCCATGCACGTGGAAATCAACTTCTCTAGTACTTTAGATCTAATATTTGATCAAAGAACTAGACTTCACTAGTTGAATTGTCCAAATATTTGTCACTATTTCTACGTATACATCCTTCGTAACTTTATCATTACCATTTTCAATGAAAAATGGAACCCGAAGAAAAATTTCATTTTGCTGTTCAACATATAAAGCCATCAATGTGAAAAACACCCTCCTTTCTTCCATTAATCTCTTTAATAAACTCTAACTTATTAAATATCCTGCAATTTTAAAAGCTAAAAGAACCTCTAACTTTTCACCATATTTCTTATTTGGAAATCATCCTTGACAAATTCTTATCAGATGCTAGAATTTTATTGAAAATTAGGCTCGTCCACTCGTCCTCAATATGTTTGACAAGTTAATCCAGTTCTAATGCAAGTAATGCTAATGAGGGGGATAGAATTCCCACATGCAACACCTAAAATGCAGGGTATACGATCACAACAAAACAAATACCTACAAATATGAAGCAGTACAACTTGAAACGATGAACTAATGTTATAAGTACCTATTTGGATGTTTTGATAGCAGAGAGTGAAGGCCACAAAAGCAAGCTCTTCGACCTTGGATTAAAAAGCAAGCTCTTCGAGTACGACCTGCATTAAAAAGAGAAAAAGAAAAGGGATTGGACCAACTTCTTTGACCTTGGATTAATTTCAAATTGAAGAAGGGAAAACAAGCCCACTTTATGAAGATTTCACCATCGATTGTGTTGTGATTCAAATTTTTAGGGTTAGGGTTTGGTTTGGGGAAAAAAGAGAGAAGAAGAAGATGGGTTAGGGATGGGTCACGAGAGAAAGAAAAGAGAAAGAGGGTAAGGAGAGAGTTAAATGGGCTTCTGGGCTATTTTTTTAAACTTATATTCAAACTTTACACATAACCCCTTCATAAACTTTTATTTACTATATATGTATATATAATAATAAAAAACCCAAATCTCAGGGGTCGCAGCCGCACCCCCTCCGAACTGCATTGCTACGCCCCTGTATGTGTCTATTGTTGATAATGGTAAAAATCGTTGCAAATCAGTGCCGTATAATTTAAGAATAGATCTTAAATCTTCTACAGGCAGATTAATAGTAATGAGCCTCTCTAATAGGTCGAGGTCTTCTCCAAGCTCACTAACAAAATATGGGGCACATTCAAGCCCATCAAAAGCGATTGGGCCCACTATGAGAGACACCCAACCCATCAGGGCTGTAAGTCAAATCTCTAATCCCTAATAAGAGAGTAACCGATTCTATCTCTCAAGAGGGAGATGTATAAAAGATAACAGATTTATGACGATCTTCTAAACCAATTCCTAGACCTATAAATACCTTTCCCCCTCCCTCAGTCAGAAGGTATTCAATTTTTTCTACTATCAAACTCTTTTCCACTCTCTGGGTTTGACTTGAGCGTCAGAGGGTCTATCGCTTGGGTGAACCTCGGTGTTTTAGGATTTTCTACAGGTCCATCGGCCGCGTCAGCAACCGTCAGATTCTGATCCTGCTGCTCTTTCAATGATCTAGATTAAATCTCAGAAGCTCTAGCAACTTTTTCCAGCGACGATCAAATGTCACATCTTTAGTAGTTTACTTCAATATATAAACTCACTATCTGTTTGCTTCTACACCAAAATTTGCAGCAATAGATTGGCGCTGTCTGTGGGAAGCTACACAAATCTACTTCACAGATCAGAAATTACCGTAGAAACACAAAGTTTTCCCTCCATGCCACCAAAAGGAAGAGAGAGAGCAATGGATTCTAGCCGATAAGTCAACCCTCTGTGCCTGCAAGCTCCTTGTATGGAGGACCTTATTTCTCCTCATCAACCGGATCAGCCCCAACAGCCTAAACAAGCTCCTCTCAACGGAGATGCACCGGGGGCCCCCGACAAAATCGTCATGAACCACATCATGAACAACATCATGAACAACCTCCTCTATACAACATGTCTCAGTCCATTCTACCGCCAACCACTCGAAGCCATCGCGGGGTCCCTGGAGATCAAGTGAAGTGAAGAAAGAAGTCCGACTCGTGAAAGTCGAAAGCATCATGAGAAGAACAAAAAGAAAGATGCCTATGTCACTAGGGTCGAACTTGAAAATTTCAAGCACGACATCCTTCACGCCATCCAAGGTACTTATAATCAGGGTCGATACTTGTGGAGCCACCACTCTACTCCTTCAAATGAGGGAGAGTCCAGTAACTCAACTAGATCCAAGGGCAGAGACGACCAAGTCCTTCACCGCATCCGAGAAGTAGAGAATCGCTTGGAGTAGATAAAGCATGAAATGAACTGCTCTCACAAGCGTAGGCCAAGTTGTAGGAAGCCAAGAGGCGGCACAAGCATGCTACACCACGAAAATGAGGGGCTCGGTCCTACCACTCATTGCCATCGAACTACAGCCAAAAAGAAATCATATAAAATTTGAGCCCGTGGACGAACTGGAGAAGATCCATTTTACTTAAGAGAGAAAAACTAAGTGTTTTCGAGTAAGCAAGACTCTTTCCTTTCAACTCAAAGAGCAAATCATTGCCTGTATAAGGGGGAACCAAGACTTGTTCTCGTGGATCATAGCTGACATGCTGGGAATATCTGGAGATTTAATTATGCACCACCTTAGCTTAAGCCCAGATACCAAGTCCGTCCAACAAAGCCGCCGTAAGTTTGCTCCTGATAGGCTGCAGGCAATCAAAGAAGAAGTCGACAAATTCCTAGCCGCACGCTTCATCCAAGAAGTTAACTACCCTGAGTGGCTAGCAAATGTGGTGATAGTTAAAAAAGCTAACGGAAAATGGAGAAAGTGATAAACTTCATCGATCTCAATAAGGCGTGTCCAAAAGATCCATTCCCTCTCCCAAGCATAGATGCATTGACCGATGCCACATCTGGGCATGAGCTCTTAACTTTCATGGATGCCTTCTCCGGGTACAACCAGATCCAAATGTTTCTGCCCGACATCCCGTAGATATCTTTCATAATGGATCACAGCCTTTATTGCTCCCGAGTAATGCCTTTTGGCTTGTAAAACGTCGGTGCCACCTATCAATGCCAGGTTAATAAGGTCTTTAAAATCCAAATCGGCAAGATCATGGAGGTTTACATAGATGACATGTTAGTCAAAAGTCTCCGGAAAGAGGACTGTGTGATCGATCTCCAAGAAGCATTCGGAGAATTGCACAGGCATAACATGCGGCTGAATCCTTCAAAGTGCACCTTTGGGGTCTCCTCAGGTAAGTTCTTAGACTTCATGGTTATCCAGATGGGAATCAAAGCCCATCCTGTAAAGATCGAAGCAATCTACAACATGTCTCCCCCAACCACTGTTAAGAAATTACACAAACTCACCAGGCGCTTAACCGCTATTGGTCAATTCCTCTCTAAGTCTAGGGAGGTTTCCCATTCTTCAAAGTCCTCTGAGGAGCAAAAGGTTTTGAGTGGGGAGAAGAACAACAGGCCGCCTTAGATCAACTTAAATCATACATCGTTAATTCCCCACTCTTAAGCAAGCCTTAGCACGGAGAAATCCTTTAGCTCTACCTAGCCACCTCAAACCAAACTCTCAATGCCGTCTTGGTTAGAGAAGAAGTCAGGGTACAGAAGCCAATTTATTTACTCCATGACATCGAGCTTCACTACTCGAAGATAAAAAATGTGGCCTATGCATTGGTCACAGCTGCTCACAAGCTCCACCCTACTTCCAGGCACATTCTCTGTGCGTCCTTATTGATAAGTCATTTAAGTGAGTACTTCTCAAACCAGAAAGCTGTGGCAGGCTAATGAAATGGTCAATCGAACTAAGTCAACACGACATCAGCTATCGTTCAAGGATGGCAATCAAAGCCTAAGCCCTTCGTCGATTTCATCGTGGAAACCACTATTCCCGAGTCCCCTTAGGTAGAAAAAAACCCCCCGCTCTGGAAGGTATACGTTGATGGGTCCTCTTGCCTCGAAGGAAGCAGAGCCAAAATCATCTTGTTCGGTCCCAATGAGTTCACGCTTTAATACTTACTATGCCTCAACTTTTCCACCTCCAATAATGAGGCCGAATATGAAATGCTGATTGCCAGTCTCTGGTTGACGCTCAAATTAGGTGCAATAAGAGTTGAGGTGTTTAGTGACTCTCAACTAGTCGTCAACCAGGTCCAAAGAGATTTTGAAGCCAGGGACGTCCGCATGGCCAAGTACTTATTGCATGTGAAGAAATTTCTAGCCGCGTACAAAGAGTGATTTGATAAGTATTGAGGGTAAATATCGCATGTGACTCGCTATCAGTCAATTTCTCTCTATGTTTGGGGATCCCAAACCCGTTAGAAAGAGTGATTTGCTAAGTATTGAGGATAGAGTTAGGGGTAGGGGAAGACCTAAACTTACTTGGGTGATAATGAAGAGAAAATATATGATAGCTTGTGTCCTCTCTATGGTTCGACAGAACAACAAAGCGAACCCCAACTGAAGAATCACCGTTCAACCTCGCCTATGACCCAAAATCACTCATCCCCCTGGAAGTCGGATTGCTATCCCCCTACTTCCTCACCTTCAATGAAGAACAAAACTCCAACAATCTACGAGCCAACCTCGATATCGTTGAAGAAGTACAAGAAAAGTCAGCCATACGGAGAAACATCTACCAACAAAGGGTCGAGAAATTCTAAACAAGAAGGTTCGCCATTCTAATTTAAAAGAAGGGGACCTTGTCTTGCGAAAACAAAAAATATCTGACCCATGTAGAAAGGGAAAGCTCGCTCCCAACTGGGGTGGTCATACAAGGTCTCCCAAGTGGTCCACTCAGGAGTCAACTGACATGATGACCTTGTAGCTTCTTGATTTTGATGACTACAACACGATACACATACGTTCTAATCAACATGTCTCTTGTAGTGTGTACCCAAAGCTTTCGAGGTTCAAGATCATGCTATAAGACAAGTGTCACTCCAAGCTTCAAAACATATTCAAAGTGATCAGCTCAAGATCAAAAGAGTGTCTATGTAAATTGATGTTCAAATTTGTAATCTTTGATATGTTTACTTAGAAATCTTGTAAAAGCCTTGATGCAACACACACATCCCCTAGGTCTAAAATAAAGTTTATTAAAAAAAATCGAAAATGTCAAATTCAAGCTTGTATGAGTTCAGCTGTCAAGTACCAGTCGACAGTTCAAGTACGAAATAATTTGAACTTACTCAAGCTCTGACCAGTCGACTCTTTTGGCAACCCAGTCGACTGTTCGAGCAGCTTTGACAGTTTTTTGATTATTTAAATTTGATTTTCGAATTCAAATCTTCTCTGTCGTTTGATAGCAGTTTGTTAACTGTTTTCCAACGACTCTGGAGTGTTTACTTCATAAATAGAGTCCAGATTTTACTTGGAAAAGGTTACCTATTGCATTAAGCATGTCTTTAGTTTTTGTTCAAGTGTCTGTGAAAAAGAACTCAAAGTTTTCAAAGAACTCTCACTCTCTTAAACTTGGTTCTCTAATCTCAGTCTTGTATAAGAATGGTTAAGTTCAAGACTGCGATTAGAAGTTGACCTATAGCCTCAATACAAAAAGCACATTCAAAAATCAAGGCTTTAAGTGTTGTAATTTTCGATTTCCTTGTTGTTCACTCTCGGATTGTGAGAGTGGTCCTCTCGGTTGGAGAGAAGGGCTCTTGGTGTAGAGTCAGTGTTCACTCTAGGTTGTAGAGTGGGGTCTTGCTCTCTCTAGTAGTGAGAGACGTCTACGGGTTTGGCATAGTTGTTGCCAAAGGTCGTAGGGTATTCTTGTAAATCTTTTCAAGAATAGTGGAAAATCTCAAGTAGGTTGCTTGGGCACTGGATGTAGGTCGGGAGAACCGAACCAGGATATATCGTTGTGTTTACATTGCTGATTCTCTGTGGTTTGATCTTTCTAACTTGTAAATTTAATTTCACTGCATTTTATTTCTGTCTGTGTCTGATCAGTCGACTAGTAGCCCTATTAAGTCGACTTACAGACTCGTTGTTCTTCAAATTGATCAAGTCTCTTATTTTTGTCGAGTCAGTCGACTGGTGTGTTTGTCCCAGTCGACTTAACATGTATTTCAAGTTGAATAATTTATAATAATTTTTAATAACACTATTCACCCCCTTCTAGTGTTATCTGCCTTGCATACAGGATCCAACACTTGGTATCAAAGCCTGGTTAATCGCAATGGCATCTACTTCTTTTTCAAATGCAAATCAATACCACAAAGGTCAATTTACACAAAGGCCGCCTCTCTTTGATGAAACAAATTACAACTACTGGAAATGTAGAATGAAAATTTACTTACAATCCATCAACTATGAGATTTGGAACATGACCATGACGGAGTTTACGTTGCCTACTCTTCCTTATGTAACGCCCCGAATCCCAAATACACTGAATTCGAGATGTTCTACAGGATCTTTTCACTTTCTTTAGTACAATTTTACAGGGAAATTAAAACTTTTCATCATACATCAGAGATTACATCAAATTACATCTTTTCTTTTGCACAGCGGAAGTAAATTTTACAACAATTGAAATAAAGTACAACAACATGATACAATCTTTAAGCATCCATTCTTCTTTAATCTTTAACATGACATATACCTGCACATAAGACTGTGGGTACGTCAGTTTATTCAACCGACGATCATTATACACGGCCATCCTCTCTATGCTGGAAATAGTATAACTTAACTTTTCATATTTAGCAAACACAAACTTGTCACAATTCAAACTAAAGGGACTACCCTATTGATGTCGTGTTGTGATCGTGCACTTAGTCCTTAATGCAGTTAATTATGTTACATGACACTAATGCACACTTGTTCGGATTCTATGCATCCCATACTACATAGGTCCGAGGGCAAGCCCTTATTCGTTCTTCATCTTTATAGGGTTCAATCCCCCGTTATGTCTTAAACTACTACTGTAACTACGGTAGTGTCTTAGATGTCCTATGATCTATGAGCCCATGTCCAGGCAGCCTGGAGGGGAATCCCACGCACTGTCACGACGCATCGAGCAGGCAACCTATGGACAATTCAGCCTCCGCCATGGAACAATGGCACCACCCATAGCCACTCGAACATCCCACGAGCGTCGCCACCGGGACGATAATTCCGGAGTAGCGCCCACGCCATGTCTTGACGCGTCAAGCAGGCAGCCTGTGAATCGCTCTCACACCGCTATCCGATGGCCCCCATACTCATGTTTTTCTTCTACTTTCATCACGTCTCCACTATGTACTAGTCCTTAGTTTAATTAAAAAAAATCATGAACAAAATTAATCTCTAGAGTTAGCCTCTCCATCAGCCGGACTTATTCATTCATTTCATCTTGACCAACCTTGGTCTAATTTCACTTTATTTCATTTCTCACTGCCGGGGAGACTTAGCTACTCTATTTCAAAATTTCATTTCACAATCTTCAACTCATAAATTTTTCCATATCGAGTTCTCAACTCACATGTGTATTCTCTTTCAATTCATGATTAGACTTGTTCACAAGTCCATATAACTCATAAAATTCATATTCATACCCAACAATTTCTTTTTCCTTTCATCAACATGATTTCTAAATTCCATAATCATACATGACTCATGCACTTCATAATTTCACTAATAAACATTCATACTTCATATTTTGCACGATATTCTCAAGTGAGAATTTATTACTATCATGTCACACAACAAAGTTCTTTTTGCCAATTGCTTTCTAATAAATCTATTTCAATTTATCTTTATAAACTATAATTTTCATACGTATATATCTTAGAACCATAGCTTAATTATACCATTTGTTCACAAGCTACATTATATTTTCTTCAAATAGTACCCAACTCAATCTCATAAAATTCCTTGTATTTTTATGAAAATTTCCATATTTTCCTCACATTTTTTGGACATCACAAACCCCCAAAAAAATATTTTTTATAAAGTGCCAAAGGGAGGAATCGAACCCAGGCACGACAGAGAGAGAGCCAAGAGCACCCGCCAACAGGCCGAGCAGTGCTAGCGGTATGAAAGTAGTGAATTAAGTGTATAGGGTTTGGTTGCAGGTTGTATATAGGTTTATACTCAATTGGTAAAAAAAATGGTGAACACCAGGTTCGAACCGCACCGCTCAGAGAGCAAACCGCAGTCAAAGACCACCTGAGCCACCGGCTCGGGCTGTCAAGAACCCAACCAAAAGTCCATACATGCTATTTTCGTACGGTTTAAAAAAATAACTCGATGTTCACATAACCATAGTTTCTTATTGCTTTGGTAAAATTTACTGAAAACTTCCAGATTAGTTTTCACTCAAACCCGTAATATAAAAATAATTTTTTGTACAAAAAAAAAACGTATTTCTCCCCACAAAACAATGAATTACTCATTAAATCTACTACTTCTTTTATTTTCGACATTGAAATAATCAATTTGTCTTCTAATCCCTTTTTCTTTCACAATTCTCTTATGATAACTTACTGTTGTTAATCTTTATTCACAATTACATATATTTTTGGACTTGTCCATACCCACATCAATACAAAATTCATTTAGCGCATGAATAAGTAAAACCCAAAATACTAACTTTTGAGTAGTTCTACTTGATAGCAACCAAGTAATTTCATTGGTTCATCTATGTCAAAATATACTACTACTCATTGATTAACATAATTGCAACTCAAGCATTCAAGAAACTCTCTATTCAAATTTTAAAGTGTGCCATTTCCTTAATCAATTTCATGTTTCAACCATTCAATTAACAAGCGATTTAATGGAGATTTTCACACATCATACTAGCCATATTCCACCATCATTCGATTAAACTAATAATCATAGAAAGTACTACATATAATTTAATTTCATGCTAGAATTTCACACACAAATTAATCACATCATTTCAATCCATTCATATACTAACTTTTCAATTAAAGTGGGCTCTTATTAGTATTTTTCATGTATAGTGTTGGTAATCAAACTAGCATGGATTCCTATACTAGAAATATGAAATGTTTTACCCACCTTGAATGGAGAGAAACACAAAAAGCAACAAGTCCTTGTAGATGAAAGCACCTCCTCCTAGCCAAAAGCGCACAAGCTCCAAGCCTCCTAGCCAAATGCCGAATGCTTCTTCTAGCACCACTGAGAGCTCCCCTTGATGAATAGCCGGCCACTCCAAGCAACAAACCCACACAAACTCTCTATCTTTATATCTCACACAATCACTACAATACTATAACTTGAAAATATACTTTGCATATGAAAATTAGCCATGAGAGGGGGGGGGGTATTTATACTAGGAAATGAGTGAGATGGAGGGCCAAGATTGCTTTGGTGGTTGTAGAATGAAGGGTCTAGATTAAGGTAGGAGTTAGGAAAACTACCCACAACTAAGAAACTACCACCATGTTCTCCATGATAAATTTTGAAAATCCCTCCAAAAAGATTGAATCCCGGCCTCCCCTAGGGGTGTGCATAGCACGTGTACGTGTAGTGCACGTGCATGCAACTAGACCAAAACTTGTGCATTTTAAATTTGTATAAAAATAGATTTGTTAAAAAAAATCTTCTACATGACAAGTTTAATTAAAAGAGATTAATTCATGGGCTTTATTTTTTGGGCCAAAATAGTTTATTAAAATAAATAAAATAAAATACATTTGGGCTTTTTAAGAAAATGCTTTTTAATTAAATCAAGTAAGGCTTTTAAAGAAGGGCTTTTGTACAAATAATTTGAGAAAAATATATTTAAATATTTATACACATCATGATAAAATAATCCAACCAAATATTGCACGTGCACACTACGTGCAAAATAAATAATTTTTCATTTATTGAAAAATTAGGGTATTACACCTTATGCTCAATGGAATGACGATATGAAGAGTAATACCATGAACAATGCAAAGGTGATGAATGCTCTCTTTTGTGCACTTACCAAAGAAGAATTCAAGTGTGTGTCAACCGCAACAACGACATACCAAATATGGCATACTCTTGAGGTAACACATGAAGGCACAAATAAGATCAAGGAATCTAAAATTTCTATTTGTGTTCACAGGTCCGAGATGTTTCGGATGAAGGAGAATGAAAGCGTATCGGAGATGATAACAAGATTCACCGACATCACAAACTTTCTTGTGGCTCTTGGCAAAACATATACGCAAGCAGAGATGGTGAGAAAGGTTCTTCGTGCTCTTACCTCTGAACGGAAAAAGAAGACTACCACAATTGAAGAAGCCAATGATCTAACACAACTTTCACTTGAAAATCTGGTTGGAAATCTAATGGCTTATGAAGTACAATTAGAGGAGCGCAAGAAGGACTTAGAACTTCAACTAGCAAAAAAGAAAACTCTTACTTTCAAGGCTATTTCTGAATCAGAAGATGATGAAGATGACGAAGAAGAAATAGCTATGTTCACAAGGAAATTCAAAAAATTCCTTCACAAAGGTAAATTTAATTCAAAATTAAAGAATACTAATGAACCTCCTACTTGTTTCAAAAGCAATAAGATAGGTCACATGAAGAAGGACTGTCAATTGGAGAATGCTAAGTCTAAAGGCAAAGTCTCAAACTTCAAGAAGGACAAATTTACCATGAACCAGTACATGAAGAACAAGAAAGCCTACCAATTAACGTGGGATGATAGTAATTCATCTTCGGAAGAAGAAAATGAGGAATCTAATGAAGTTGCAAATGTGTGCTTCATGGCAAATCAAAGCGATATAAGTGATAGTATAGATTCTAGTGATTTGTTAGAAGCTTTTAATAAAAAATTTCAAGAATTAAAAAAGGAGAAAATAAAAGGTAAGAATCTAGAGAAAGTTAATCAAACTCTTTCTCAAGAAAACCTTGATTTATAAGTTGAAGTCAATCTTTAACTTCTCGTATTTCCAACTTGGATATAGATCTTATATCTCTAAAAAAGAATTATGAAGAGATATCTAAGAATGTATCTAAGTTCAATAAGGGAAAAAAGAATTTAAATGAAGTTCTTCAAAATTAAGTTTAGTCTAATAAAAGATTTGGACTTGGTTTTTAAAAAGTTCTTGAAAAATGTCATTCTTCTAATAACACTAGTAATAACAAGCTTTATTCTGCTTCTAGTGTAAAGAATAAGTTGTATGATTTCTTTGAAAAGCCAAAAATTCTTTTTAATCATGAAAATGGAAAGTTTTTCGAGAAGACCAGTCGACTGGCCTCTCAAATAAGTCACCTGTCCAGAAGGATGCAGTCTTATTCGAAAAGACAACAACCTCATATAAGTCGACTAGTTTCGCCTTCCAGTTGATTGAAGTCACAAAACAGTCGACTGATGGGTAAAAATAAGTCGACTGGACAATGTAAAAATATTTGGGTTCCAGTTAACCTGTGTCTAAATAAAATGATTTCTTATATAAATTCCTTTGTAAATAATTTGTGTAATTCTGTTAATTTTAAACCTGCATATGGAGGTAAATCACTTTGGGTTTGGTTTCCCAAGCACTAATCTTTCACGGACCCAATGAAAAGGGTACCATATTCAAAAATAATATTTTGTAGGTACCTAAAAGGGAACGATGGATACTTGATAGTGGATGTTCTAAACACATGACTGGCCATGCAAACTTGCTATCTTCCATTCAAGATATAGATAGAGGAACTGTTACTTTTGGTGACAATAAGAAAGGAAAAATCATCGGAATAAGCATGGTTGGTAAGAATACTACTCTTATTATTGAAGATGTGCTTTTAGTTAGTGGATTAAAACATAACCTATTAAGCATTAGTCAATTATGTGATAAGGGTTATAAAATAATGTTTGAAAAAGATGCATGATTGATTTATGATTCTTCTTTGCAAAATGTGATTTTTCAAGGTATTAGAAAAAATAACAAATATGAACTTTGTTTAAAAACAAATGAATCTTTAGATGATTTTTGCTTAGTTGCCTCGAACAACGATTCTTGGCTTTGGCATAAAAAATTTGGACATGTAAACATGAAATATATTGCTCAAATATCTAAGAATAACCTAGTTAAAGGATTGCCAAAATTATCTTTTAAGAATGATAAAATGTGTGATGCATGTCAACTAGGAAAACAAGTAAAATCCACTTTTAAAACAAAGAAAATGATTTCTACTAGTAGGCCTCTCGAATTGATCCATGTGGATTTATTTGGTCCTACTAGAGTCGCTTCCTTAAATAAAAGTAGATATGTATTTGTTTTAGTCGATGATTATTCAAGGTTTACATGAGTATTTTTCTTAAGACATAAAAATGAAGCTTTTGAAGAATTTGCAAATTTCTTCAAACGTGTTCAAAATAAAAAAAATTCTAACCATAGTCACTATTAGAAGTGATCATACTGGAGAATATGAGAATGACATATTTTCAGAATATTGCAACAAGAATGGTATAACACATACTTTTGCATTTTCTAGAGCTTCACCACAAAATGGAGTGGTTGAAAGAAAGAATAAGACTTTACAAGAATGTGCACGTACCATGCTTGTTAAAAGTAATTTGCCTAAATACTTCTGGGCTGAAGCTGTTTCTACAACATGTTATGTCTTAAATAGAATACTAATAAGGCCAAAGCTAAAGAAGACTTGTTTTGAGTTGTTTTTTGAACGTGTTTCTAAAGTCTCTTATTTTAGAGTATTTGGTTGTAAGTGTTTCATATTAAACACAAAAGATAACTTAGATAAATTTGATGCTAGATCTAATGAAGGTATCTTCATTGGATATTCAAATAGGAGTAAAGCCGATAGAATTTTTAATAAGTCATCACTGACTATTGAAGAATCTATGCATGTCTCATTTGATGAATTTTTACCTTCATCTAGTGTTATTCAAGATGATGAAATTTTCTCTTCACCACTAGATAACATTGTTAAATCACTTGAGCAAATTACTCTAGATAAGTCGACTGATGGGCTTCATAAGTCGACTGATGTGTTGAATCAGTCGGCTGATAGGTTCATTAAGACGACTGATCCTATAGAGATGACTCCATCTTTACCAAAGTCATTTGTTGAAGTTCGAGATCATCCTCATGACTTAGTTATTGGTGACATCTCACATGGCATTCAAACACGATCACATTTTAATATGATCTCTCATGCTGCGTTCTTATCGGATTTTCAACCCAAAAATATTCAAAAAGTATGTGAAAATGAATTTTGGTTGAATGCTATGCAAGACGAACTTAACCAGTTTGTAAGAAATGATGTATGGGATTTAGTTCCACAACCCTCTGATCATACTATTATTGGTACCAAATGAGTATTTAAAAATAAGTTAGATGAGTCAGGACAAGTTGTTAGGAACAAAGCTAGACTAGTTGCCCAAGGATATAATCAAGAAGATGGTATTGATTTTGATGAAACATATGCTCCTGTTGCTAGACTAGAATCAATTAGAATTTTGTTATCTTTTGCATGTTTTATGAATTTCACACTTTTCCAAATGGATGTTAAAAGTGCTTTTTTAAACGGTTTCATTAAGGAGGATGTTTATGTTAAGCAACCACCAGGTTCCGAACATGAACAATTCCCTAGCCATATTTTTAAATTTAAAAAAAGATTTATATTGTCTTAAACAAGCATCTCGTGCGTGGTATGATCGTCTAAAAACCTTTTAGAACAGGTTTTGAAATTGGTAAAGTAGATACTACATTGTTTATTAGGAAAAATAAATTCAGACATATAAATCATACAAATTTAAGTAGTTGACATAATTTTTTGATCAACTAACAGTAATCTATGTCAAGAGTTTGCTACTACCATGCAAAATAAGTTTGAGATGAGTCACATGGGTGAACTCAATTACTTCCTTGGACTTCAAATAAAGCAGTTTCAAAATGGCATATTTATTAATCAAGGAAAATATGCTAAGGAGTTACTCAAACGATTTGGCATGGATGGCACTAGTAGTAAGACCAAACCTATGGCTACTACTACTACACTTGACAAAGATGAATTAGGTAATAGTGTCGATCAAAAGCTCTATCGAGGTATAATTGGCTCACTCTTATATATCACTGCTAGTAGACCAGATATTATGTTTAGCATATGTTTGTGTGCTAGATATCAGTCTGATCCAAAAGAATCTCTTAAAAGCAATGAAACGAATTTTAAGATAAATTAAAGGCACATCTGAATATGGTTTATTTTATCCTCGCACCAATAATTTTTAGTTACTGCCTTATAGTGTTGCTGATTTTGCTGGAAGTAAAACTGACCGAAAAAATACTAGTGGAACCTTCACTTTTTGGAACATTCCCTAGTATCTTGGTGTTGTAAAAAGAAAAATTTTGTATCTCTATCTACTACAGAAGCTGAATATATTGCTGCAAGTTTGGCTTGTGCTCAAATCTTATGGATGAAATAAACCCTTTTAGATTATGGTATTTCTTTTTCAAAACCTTTTATAATGTGTGACAATACCAGTGCCATTAATCTTTCTAAAAATTCGGTTCAACACTCTCGTATGAAACATATTGATATTCGACATCATTTTATACGTGATCATGTTTTAAAAGGAGATATTTTATTGGAGTTTATTTCCACTGATAAACAAATAGAGGATATATTTACCAAACCGTTGAAAGAAGACATTTATATAAAGTTAAGAAGAGAACTATGAATCTGTTCATATCATGATGTTTCCTAAAAATATACCTAGCTTAAGTATTTGTTTCGTTCTTAAAATTATTGAATGAACAGTCGACTGTATTGGTTTTACAGTCGACTGACGATGCTTTATAACTTATACATTTTTTTTTAAACTTTGTTTATTTTTTAACTTTTTTGTTCTCGTCTCAGTCGACTTCCTTCTTGGCCAGTCGACTGTCGTGACTATGTTCAGATTTTTTAATGTTCCCTGAATCATCACTTGTTTGGGGTTTCTTTTGCTCTTCTTAGACCCGACCTGCTCTTCTTTTACTATCCATTTAATGTCCGTCATCAATCACTCCTATCTTTTAATCTCCACCATTAATTTTTAAACTTGTCTAGTAAAAAAAAACCTAGTTCCAATTCACTTTTCCCTTTTTTGCTCTTCTTCTTCCTCACCAGACGGCTGCTGAGATTTTTTTTTTTTGGAGCTCGCTGATCAGATCACTTATTGGAGATTCGCAGATTAGCGCTTGCTTCTTTGCTCGAAGTTTCTTCGATTCGGTCTTATTGTCTCTATTTGCTGTTGGGTAAACTTTTTCCTCTTATCTGGTCTTTTAGGTTGTTCTACTATTTTTGTGTCGAAATCCAAAAGATCTAGGTCTTTTGCTCCTGTTGAAGATGAACAAACCCGTCCTAATTACCTTCAATATTTGAGGAATCCAAACCATGTTGAAAAATATTTTGCCATTTGCCAATTGGTTATTTTTTCCGGTAGATTTATTAACTTTCCCGATTTAGAGAAATATCCAATTGCTCCACTATTTCAACAGTGTGAATTGTTTGATCTTTTATCTCTCGTAAATCAACCTCATTACTGCCTGCAACTTATTTATTTGTTTTATGCTAATATGAAAGTTGCTAATAATGAAGATGGTACTGAGATAAAACTCACTACCTCTGTTAAAAATATGTCTATGAAATTGAGTGTTAGGAAATTAGGACAGATTCTGAAAATTCCTTTTGATGGGTTGGATTTAGGAGAACTTGAACTTGATGATCCTTCCATTTTGTCCAAAATATTTCTTCCCCAATATTTGCTTCAAGGTCCTCCTATGACCAATAAGAACATAACCACTTGCTAAGCTTGTTGCAAGAGTTTTATTGTATAATATTATCCCTAAAACAGGGAGCTACGATCAATTTTCACAAGAATTACAAGCGGCTGTTTATGCTATTTTTGGGTATATTCATATCAATTGGAGTCAAGTTATCTTTAGTCATCTCCACAAAGCTCACTCCTTTTTCTTACCTTATGGGGCTAGTCTCACTCATATCTTTAGCCACTTTAAGGTAGATTTAGATCAGGAGTCCAGTGTTGTGTCTCGTTTTGAAACTTTTGATCGGGCCAGTCTTGCCCGTATAAAATTGCTCCATACTCCTCCTCATTCACCTACCCGTAATGCTCCACTTATACCTTTGGCCACTTCCATTCCACCTCGTTCTTCGGCATCTAGTTCGTCTTCCATTCCAACTAGGACAAGCTTTTCACATCCTGAAAGTCTCTATTCGTCTGTAAACTACATTATGGACCGTCAGGATCTCATTTTAGGTCGACAGGATTCTCTAGAGGCTAGTCTTGCCAACCTCACTCAGTTGTTTGTTCAGCAATTTCCTCCGCCTACTTCTGCCCCCGACAGTGATGAAGATGAAGATTGATGTTGCATGTTTTGTCTTTTGCATTACTAATCTATCTTAGTATTTTGTAAGACTTTATCTTTGCATTTGAATTATGACTTTATGTTCTTTATGTTTATGTATGTCGTTATGCACTATATTTGGATGCTTTTGTCAGATTTTTTTCCGCTTTGGATTGCCCCTTGGTATAATTTATGTTTTTGTTGATGCCAAAGGGGGAGAATATTTATGATCTTATTGTTGAGTGCATGTGTGCATGTTCTATTGTGCATGTTCTATCTTCTTTAGGGGGAGAAAATTTCCTTTTTCATCTCTATAGGTGTGTTATGTTCAGGAGAAGCATGTTGCTTAAATTCACTATTATATTGTTTAGTTATTGTGTTGTCATCATCAAAAAGAGGGAGAATGTAGCTTCTTGATTTTGATGACTACAACACGATATACATACGTTCTATTCAACATGTCTCTTGCAGTGTGTACCCAAAGCTTTAAAGGTTCAAGATCAAGCTACAAGACGGGTGTCACTCCAAGCTTCAAAACATCTTCAAAGTGATCAGCTCAAGATCAAAAGAGTGTCTATGTAAATTGATGTACAAAATTGTAATCTTTGATATGTTTGCTTAGAAATCTTGTAAAAGCCTTGATGTAACACACACACATACACATCCCCTAGGTCTAAAATAAAGTTTATTAAAAAAATCGAAAATGTCAAATTCAAGCTTGTATGAGTTTAGCTGTCAAGTACCAGTCGACTTACATTGTTAAGCAGTCGATAGTTCAAGTACAAAATAATCTAAACTTACTCAAGCTCTGACCAGTCGACTCTTTTGGAAACCCAGTCGACTGTTCGAGCAGCTTTGACAGTTTTCTGAGTATTTAAATTTGATTTTCGAATTCAAATCTTCTCTTCCATTTGATAGCAGTTTGTTAACTGTTTTCCAATGACTTTGGAGTGTTTACTCTATAAATAGAGTCCAGATTTCACTTGGAAAAGGTTACCTATTGCATTAAGCAAGTCTTTACTTTTTGTTCAAGTGTTTGTGAAAAAGAACTCAAAGTTTTCAAAGAACTCTCACTCACTTAGACTTGGTTCTTTAATCTCAATCTTGTATAACAACGATTAAGTTCAAGGCTGCGATTAGAAGTTGACCTATAGCCTCAATACAAAAAGCACATTCAAAAATCAAGGCTTTAGGTGTTGTAATTTTCGATTTCCTTGTTATTCACTCTCGGATTGTGAGAGTGGTCCTCTCGGTTGGAGAGAAGGGATCTTGGTGTAGATTCAGTGTTCACTCTAGGTTGTAGAGTGGGGTCTTGCTCTCTCTAGTGGTGAGAGGTCTATGGGTTTAGCATAGTTGTTGCCAAAGGTCATAGGGTATTCTTGTAATTCTTTTCAAGAATAGTGGAAAATCTCAAGTGGGTTGCTTGGGGACTGGACGTAGGTCGGGAGGACTGAACTAGGATATATCGTTGTGTTTGTATTGTTGATTCTCTACCATTTGATCTTTCTAACTTGTAAATTTAATTTCGCTGCATTTTATTTCTGTTTGTGTCTGATCAGTTGCTGGTAGCCCTATTAAGTCGACTTATAGACTCGTTGTTCTTTAAATCGATCAAGTCTCTTATTTCTGTCGAGGCAGTCGACTGGTGTCTTTGTCCCAGTCAACTTAACAGGTGTTTCAAGTTGAATAATTTTTAATAAAACTATTCACCCCCTTCTAGTGTTATCTGCCTTGCATACAGGATCCAACAGTCCTGGGGGGAAGATGATACCAAGAACCTAGAATATCAAACATCTTATGAAGTACAACAGGGCACCTAAACACCCTCTCTTAGTAGTGAACTTTTTATTTTTGTAATAAATTCCATCCACTAGAGTAGCTGTTTAATTTTATTCTTCAATACTGGTCACCGCATGCAATAAAGGCCAACTACTAGAGTAGCCACTTAGTTTATTTTTCAATAAAAATTCGCCATTTACTTTTTCAAAGATCTTGTACAATTCTCTGGATGCAAACAATGAGTTAAATGCCAAGCTTATTCCTAAAAAGGGCACCAAAAACTCATTAGAAACTCCTTATAAGACTAGTTTGGAGTCCATAACCATGGCTTAAAGTTGCTCTAGCAATTTGCAACAAAGCAAGTTCAGTGCTCAACTCGCCATTCGACCTGCTCATGTAACCCATCAAAACCTTCAACAGCAAGTTTGGAGTCCACACCTATGGCTCAGAGTTGCTCTAGCAACCTGTGACCAAACACGTTCAGAGCTTAACTCGCCATTCGATCTGCTCCTGTAACATGTTAAATCCCTAAACAACAAGTTAAGAATCCATACCCATAGCTCGGAGTTGCTTTAGTAACCTACAAACAAGCAAGTTCAGAGCTCAAATCGTCATTTGCTCTGTTCCTAAAACTTGTTAAAACCTTTAAAGACGGATTAGAGGTCCATAATGGTGGATTTCAATTGCTCCACCAAACGTGCAAATAAGCAAGTTTGGAGCTCAACTCACCATTCGAGGGAACTCAGAATTCGTTAGAGGACCCATACAGCAAGTTCGGAGTCCAACTTCTCCCTAGCATTGCTCCTACAAGAAGCTAAACACAAAACATCAAGTTCGGAGTCCAACTCCCTCCTAGAGTTGCTCTTACATCTAGCTAAGTACAAAGCGGTAAGTCTGGAGTGCAACTCTTCCGTAGAGCTGCACCTACGACTAGCTAAAGCCCAAGACAATGAATTACACAACAAGGATCAAGCATGTAAATGAACTTTCATTCCACAAACAACAAGTTTCTTTACAATTGTTGAATTATAACGAATCTATTCTTGGATAAAAAATCACTAACAAAGTTTACAAGCACAAAACTACGAGCTTCATTACAAATGCCGAATTACAATAAGTCTGCAACTTCAGGTAAAAGCATCAGTAAAAAGGTTTGGTAAAACACTAAGCGGTATATTAGCTCTGCAAGATGATCTAACTGTTCTTCCAGCTGGGTAGGTGAGGGATGTTCCTTCAAGGCCTTCTGCTAGACACCACTTCTCTTGGTCCACTTGAGCTCTTGGTAGGAAGCGCCAACCTTGTAGACTGATTCTGGAGGCCATAATCCGATGCACTCGACCCTCCACAAGTAGAAACCCAACTTGACAACACGGTTGCCCCACTCTGATCATCACTATGGTAACGAGGGGCCACTTGTACAATCGAGTTGTAGCACCCCGAGTTCCACACACTGGAAACTTGTGACACACACCCAGAATCTTTACTTAAATGAGTACAAAACACAAGAAAGCACAGGAAATTAAATTTTTTTATTACATCTCTACTACTATAATGGGAGAGGGCCTTAGTGTAATTTGTCCATCTACCAACCCGTGCAACGCACGTGCATAACTATTGTAAATGAGGTTTTAGATCAAATCCAGACTACATCTGAATTTTTACTTTTAAAAAAACTATATTTATTAAGACGTGCATCGCACATGTAAACTACTAGTTATTATAATGTACAATGTAGTCTTACATATAATTTACATCATGGATTACATAATAAATTACATTGTACAAGGAACTATATCCTCCACTTGGATGCTTCCCTCAGCTCGAGTCCTCTGCTCCACGATCAACAGTCCTGCAACTAACAAATTGTGGACACATCAGTTGAATGCAACTGACACAATGTGGATGAAACCCGCGATCTCCAAAATCCTCAACAATCAATATTTGATATAGAAAAAAACGTGAAAGTCAAATTACAAGTGTCGGTGTATGCCATAATCTAGATTATAATGCACAAACTTGAAATGCACACGATGCTCCTACTCTAATGCAAACTTGATTTGGAAACGTATGCATCCCTAAATCGAGTTCGTGTTCTCCAGATAATAGGGTTTGATCCCTCGCCATGCATCCTACTCTTATACTCTTTTCTGTTTCCAACATTAATCTATTGATTGGTAGAGTCTACTATTTATGCAGTCCACCCCTGCGACTACAGTCGGATCATGGTCCTTTCCACTCCGAATGACAGTGATCACTCTGTTATAACTCAGAATATAGAAGGAAGCTTAAGGGTCCATCTCTTAAGTTTCGACAGGACTTGTAACGCCCCGAGCCCGGCTCAACTGAGCACGTGACTACATGTGTGAGTGCAAGCGACTACATGTGCGCGCGCAAGCGGAAAAGATATCCTAACAATGGCTCATCACAGGTTTGCCTCACAAAATGTGTTATAGCTAGTTGGTACCTTAAGCTCATTGGCTCTATTGTTTAAACCCAACTCAATCCCAAATTATATCCGATGTGGGACAAACTACATCCCACCACCACCACTACACATAAGCGCGTGCATGCTATGTGCACACACACACTTATTCATTCTCTCCTCTTATATATATTGACTATATATATATATATATATATATATATATATATATAGGGAAAGCTTCGGTTGAGCACTACTCTAGTGCTCACCGCGTGAACACTAGGCCTTCGGGCGTTCATATCGAAAATCCGAACCGTTCACATTGATCTACACATCTAAATTAGTCTAAATATGTAAAATCAAATCATTTGAAATTCATTTGCTCATCCATCGTGTGACTATAAAAACAATAATTTTCAGCCATACAATTTTGTAACACTTCAATGGATGGGTAAATGAATTTCAAATGATTTGATTTTACATATTTAGACTAATTTAGATGTGTAGATCAATGTGAACGGTTCGGATTTTCGATATGAACGTCCGAAGGCCTAGTGTTCACGCGGTGAGCACTAGAGTAGTGCTCAACCGAAGCTTTCCCTATATATATATATATATATATATATATATATATATATATATATATATATATATATATATATATATATATATATATATATATATATAAGAGGTGTTACATACACTCCCCTTAAGAACTCAGCATTTTCGCTGTGCTCGGGACATGCAACTTGATTCAAGATATATATATATAAGAGGTGTTACATACACTCCCCTTATATATATATATATATATATATATATATATATATATATAAGAGGTGTTACATACACTCCCCTTAAGAACTCAGCATTTTCGCTGTGCCCGGGACATGCAACCTGATTCAAGATCACTTTTCTAGCCGATGTGGGAGTACCATGATTCTGCTATCATACATTTCTCTAGTCTATTTGCCCAGTGCACGATTCTCTACTTCCATCTCAGGCATACATCTTATGCATTATCGGTGTCGAAATTCAACTCTGATACCATTTGTAACGCCCTGAGCCTGGCTCAACTGTGCACGTTACTACACGTGTGCGCGCACACGAAAAAGAGATCCTAACAACTGCCCACTTCACGCTTGCCTCACAAAAGGTGCTATAGCTAGTTGATACCTTAAGTTCAATGGATCTTTTATTTAACCCTAACTCAATCCCAAATCACATCCCACCACCACCACTACACATAAGCACGTGCATGCTATATGCACACACACACACACTTATTCATTCTCACTCTTTTTTTTTCACGTGCTACATGCACACTTCCTTCTTCACACTCGGGCTCACATCCAAACCATGTGCATCCACTTCTTCAACTCATTATGGCCCAAATAATACTTGTAAACAACCATGCCCATACAATTCCTATAGGCCCACTTTAATAATCCATATATATTATATCTTAAGATAAGGGGTGTTACAGGACTTGTGACTTACGTCCGTATGCCGCTCTAATAACTAAATTCCAGAAATTAACAGTCGAAACAGAGCCGCACGTATCTCAGACAAGACGATGCCGCACGTGCACGCTTGACAGGTGAGTGCACGCCCAACTAGTGCATGTCCTTATAACAATGGATTCATTATACTAAGGTGCACTCATCGAACACCCCATAACAATCATAGATCATATTCATTACAAATTCACACATGTAGATGTACGAACTCACATCATACAACAAACATTGTAAACATCACTTCCTAATTAGTGAGCAAATAGCAACTAGTTGCTCACATGGACTAGGACAATTAACTATACCACATACAATTTATCTCTATTGGTGCTCAAACTCATCTACACATCATGACTTAATTAGAAATCATAAAACATGCATTTCTAAGTCAATTTAGGAGTTCTAATGTCACATCCCGCTTCTCCAAAGAAATACAGAATACGGTACGTGACTAAGACAAGCGGATAGTTTTCACCATCAATAAGCTGTAAGGATCCACTTGACTCATCACAACAGCAAATATAACAATATACTCAACCAGGCATGCATAAACAATTATAACTCAACAGTATTTATTTGCAACAGTAATGAATATCTCAAACAAATACGAGATCTGAAACAAAATAATATCCTGGGACTACAATCCCAAATACAAGTCTCAATACAATAGCATAAATAAAATAGTTCAAAACAAAACATCTAAGCAAATTCTCCAATGCGCAGCTCAAAACTTTTGCTCACCAACTCAAGTGGACAAGCGATCACCAAAACCTGCTCATATAGCAATTACAAGAAAAAAGGTAGACAAGAAAATATAATACTCGTTAGATGCAAGTTCCAGGCCGCAAGTAGTACAAGCAGGAAATGGAAAGGGAAAACTAAAACAAAACAGAAATACTGACATGGAGATAAGCAACAAATGATGACAGTCTACGGATACAGAGATAGCAGGATAACAGTAAAGAGTGTGGTAATAACAGTAACAGTGAAGTCAACAGTAATAGTGGAATTAATAGTAACAGTAACAGGATGTGACAGTGAAACATTTATTCTTATGTCTAATGTTCATTACTATCTAGGTAGCACTTCATGCGTCCCAAATTATACCACATGGTTGCTACATCAAACAGTTTCGTTTTAAGATTTCGTAGTGGAACCTATAGGGCAGTATATTCAGACAAACAGTAACAGTAACAATAATAATAAACAGTGTCATGGATCATGCCCTCATGCATCTAGAGATAAACAGTGGGTAACACAGTAAACAGTGGGGAACGAGTTCCCTTATGAATACGCATTTCTATATTGTCCACTACTAGATCTTATTCTTAAACCCCAGCTTGATTAGTTTTCATTATTATTAAATAGGTGTGAACGAATAAAACAGGGCCAAAGACATGTTAAGAACAAAGGATGAGTCTAAGATGAATGGGATACACAAACGGCAACAAAAACAACCTATAACAGTCAAAACAATGAAACTTTTAGTTCTAGACAGCAAGACTCTACTGTACCAAATCTGAGATTCCCGTTGCTACAAAACTCTAAATCTAGATCCGTCAGAAAATATGGAAACTAGACTCTCTGCCGAATCCAGTGCGTATATACAAGTCATACATCAGCCACAGAAACAGGGTTGAAAACAGCGTTTAATACAGAAGTTATGTTCAGCCAGAAAATGCAAAATCTTGTTTATAAACATAAAAAGTTAATAAAAATCATAATTAAATCTGAGAGAAATTTGGAAGATTCCCTAACATCTAGTCTCAAAATATAAAATATCATGAATTTATGTTATAGATAGTATAGTCAATAAAATTGGGAAAACAGAGTAATGCAACAAAACTTTGAATTTGAAAGTTCAGACACAGCAGTACCAAAACAGAGATAATTCACAAAATGCAATTTGAAATCTAGATCCATCAAAAGGTTGGTAAAATAGACAAATCGGGCTACAGTTTATATTCACGAAGTTTTTATAAAAAACGAATAGAATTAGGTTGAAAACATAGTTCTTTACTAAACAGCATGTAGTTTGAAAATATATCGATTGGTTTTATAAGCATGAGATGAGATGTAAAAGTCATTAATTAGTTCCAGAAAAATTAGAGATTGATCCCGGTCATGCCTAAACATACTCAACAAAATATAGAGTTCAAATTCTACTTTTAGTATCAGTTTTAAAATAATATTTCATACAGTATACATATAGTTCAGAATCTGGAATATACGGCAGTAAAACAACAATAAATCATACATCGAAAATCGGAATCCATATCCGTTGAAAGTTCTGAAAACTAGAAAAAAAAACCTACAAATCATGTTGACAAATTTATTTATTTTACCGATGTTAACAGGGTCGAAATTACTGTACAAAAATAGGACAGCAGTAAAACAAACTTCTTTTATGCATTTTATCGAATAGTTTAATTGCAAACCATCCAAATAAGATGGCATACAAAGCATGGCATATGGGTCACTCAAATCAGCATAGTATGTTGATAAATAGTCTATAATAAGATAATACATCATACAAACATCCATGTAGCAATCTACAACATACGATATGTCACAACAAGCATACAACCAAGATGTCCATCTAATCTAATTGTTTTCATGCAACGGGTGTCAACTATTGTGAACTACTCATGATCAAGAGATGTAGGAACGGATCAACTAATAAATATGGTCATCATAAGGGTACTAACAATTTCATGTGAGACTACTTACGGTATTTAACTTGTATTACAAAAAAATACATACAAGTTACTTGCCTGAAAATGACGATGAAGATGAGGATCGGAATAATGGGAACGGATCCCGAACAACGAACACAACACCGACTGCACGAATAAGGACCGAGAATCCACACCAATACAAACACGTGCAGCGTACGTGCTCTCACACAACCCACAGCAGCAACAACCAAGAGCGGCGGCAGCGGCACAGGCGGGGGCACAACGTCGAGGGTAGCTCGATGCTAGGGCACACGACGGCGGGGTGCAGCATCAGATGGAGCACAGGGTGGGGGTCGGCTTCGGCAAGAGAGAGAAGACAACGACAATGAGGAAGACGACAGCGGCGAGGGCTTGGGGTCATTGTGTCAAGGACAGGGAGCACGGGGGTGTGCAGCAAACAAGGAGAAGAGGAGAGGGGTGGTCGGGGGGTCTGCCGGCGTCGGGGATAGGACGACAACAGCGAAGGAGACGAGATCGGGAGAGAGGGTCGGGAGGGGGTAGGGTAGATGACGTCTAGGGAGGATAGAGAGATAATTAGGGTTTTGGAATTAGGGTTAGGGTGCAATTAGGAGGGTTATATAGAGTCAATATGGGTTTGGGTGAATTGGGTAGTATCCAATAGGAAGAAAAGAGTCTAATAAGAGACAATTAGGCCATGAAATAGGTTGAAACAATAGATAAGATCAAGAACAAATTTGTAGATCAATCAAATGAGAATATAAAGACTAGATCAGAGCAAAATGGGTCACATGGAGAACAACAACTCACAATCAAAAGGGACGAAAAGAGATATAATCATAAATAAAACAAATAACCAGGAATTTAATTAAATACAAATAAAAATAAAAAAATGAGTTACAGGGGTTACATCTAAGCTTATGGCAACCTTCATAACATCAAAATAGTAACCTGAAAATTCAACATGCAATTTCTGTTTACTGTAAAAATCACTATAATTCGTATGCTGCTTGGATTTTTGATTTCTTAGGATTTATAGAAAGATCGTTTAGTCTAGTAAAAGTTCTTAGTTGGGATTTTTCTCAAAATACTTCATTGAAAAGGCCAAAATGATAAAAAACTGAAAGATGTACAAATTTTCAGAAACTAAAAACTGCTAACCAGTCATGAGTTCAAAATTAATTTAAAAAACTAAACAATGTCCAAAATTCATAACATTTGGTGAGCATGTTCTAGACACATACACGTTTCACATATAAAATTTTCAACTTGAAATACCACATAGTTAGAGAGATATGAATTTTTGAAATAGAAGTAGTAAACATGGCTCACTTTTCTTCTTGATCAACAATGATTTCGAATTTTATTAAAATAGAAAATATTATCCAAAAATTATGAAATTTGGTAGAGATGTTCTAGATATGTGTGAGATGCTACTATAAAAATTTCAACCCTAAATTCATTATCTTCAAGGAGTTATTTTCAGAGTTGAAGCTAAATTTCAAGATAGAAAAAATACAACTTTCCAAGCTATTCACAAAATAAAATATCCACCATGTGCACCATACAATTTCATGCCATCTATATTAAGAAAAAAATTCTAAACTGCACAATCTAATAACCATGAGAGTTGGAGAACACCCATCTCAAATTGTAGACAAGAATGAAATCTCCAAGCTCCGAGCTTCTCCCATCTTGCCTTGATTCTTTTCTCCTCCTCCTTGCTTGCTAGCTTCTTCTACTCCTTATTCTTTCTGCAATTAGCTCTTTGAAATTTTTAAGGAGAATATTGGATGTGGAATGAAGAGTAATATGGAATGCAAAATGAAATAGGAAAGGACATGAACTTGGAAAGTAGGAAATGAACTAGGAAATAGGAAAATGAGCTAAGTTTCTCATACTTACACCCATATATATAGGGAGAGGGTTAGGGGGGTTGGCCGGACATATGGGGTTAGGGGTTAGGGTGTAGGTTTGTGTGGGAGGGTGTAGAAATCTCTAGGATTTTCTTAGGTGTCCCCACTTTACACATAACCCTGCAAGGTCAAACTAATTACACATAACCCTCATTCAAGTCAACAATTGTAGGCTACAAATTGTATGTGTAGTGTATGTGTAGTGAGTATGTGTCTATGATACAAATATGCATGGTTTGGTCAATCTATACAACTTATGTGTATATAATAACATACACAAGAATGTGCACAATTCACGTGCAACAACATTCATATGCCAAAAATAACGGTTCGCTCCACCAACCTTCACTCTCACTCCAAGACCAATAGTACGAGAGGTTTTTGCTGTGCAAAACTCCCCGAGCTTCCCTTGGAGAAAGTATATCTCCGGGTCCTTCTCAACAAGCACCTCCCTAAGAAGTGCATACTCCCCAACACTGTCCTTCTTCATTTTGGGGGGCAAGGGCATGCCGACGAGGCGATCGACACCCAGAAGTGCTAGCTCACAGTCCATCTCAACTAACACTGCCTTGCGACAAAGCATCCCCAACCATTCATCTTCTGACTGGTCACGCAAATGACCGAGCGCTAATTTTATTATGCGTAGCCTGTTGTGAAGTTGCTCAACCTTACCGCCTCAGGGATTCCCCTGACACCCGCAACCATTCGCCAACAAGAAAGACCAAAGAGTTATCTTCACATCAACAAGGCATAAGAACCAATCACAAAAGAGATTAACATCAAAATATCTCAACCAAGAATAACTTAAAGTATGCCAAAACGATACACAAGTATTGATAAGCAAGAAAGCATTTTCATAAACTAAAAGGGAAGATACAAGGATGCGGTGGCCAGTCCACTATATGGCATCGTGAAAAAAAAAAAAAAAAACTAATGCAACTAAAAAGCGAAAGAGGAATCATGGATCCACCTGTCTCGGTGGGACTACGGGCAACGTGCCCCCAGCCCCATCCTTCCTCTTACCCTTCTTGCTAGAACAACACTTCACGCCCACCACGGGAGTGCCTTCCTCATCACCATCCTCCCCATCTCCATCCTCCCCGGGGGCTTCTCTAGGATGGGGCATCGCATGGTTCCCTTTCCCGGTGAAGCCGGGAACACACTCAACAACATGAGAGATAGCCCAGGCGTAGGACCCGTCGATCAGATTTTGCAGTCTGTCCTTGTCCTCAGCCTCCACCTTGGCCTCCGCGGTTTTCATCGCCAAGTCCATCTCAGCCCTCGCTTTCTCAAACCCTAACACAAGATCAGCAACCCTCTTCTCCAACATCTCAAGCTTTTGATGCGACTCTTCTTCTCTCTTCTCTGATGCCTCCAGCTTTAGGCATAACTCCTTCCCCTTCTTCATTGATGCCTCTAACTCCAACTTGAGCCCCTTGATGCCCGTTTCTTCTCCCTTTCAGCAATGGAGACCTGCGCCTCAACTCCTTCTCCTCGATGACATACAAATTGACCAAGTGGCCGAAGTGACAAACCATCTAGAAAAAAAGAAGAAAAACTTTCAAGACATTGATCTATAAAGATAAATATGAATGTTGCACTTTAAGAATACTAAACATACCGTCATTTGGGCCCAAGCGGTCTCCAAGATGGACCTCTCAGGAAACTCCATATTCAACCTTTCCTGATCTGCCAGAGTTGGGAGGTGGCGGATCCCGTCCAAACAATCAAATGAGTTACCAAGGAAGCTCACCTGCTGCTTTACGCTCCAGTTGGGAACATGAATCATCTCCACTTGTCACTAAGAGTTTTTGTGACTTGGGCAATTAGGGGTCGCAGCACTCGATATGATAGTAACCAAGGAAGAACCCCCCCCCTGCGGCAACGTCAGACGATGCCCCCAAAGGCTGGGGCCAGAGCAGAGGGATCCTTCGATGCCTTCGAAGTTGGAGTATGGATCGCCATCCTCTTACGCTTTTGCTCGTCAACCCGTTTGTTGCAGAGGGTCTCCCAGTCAGCAATCAAGTCATCAAAATCCATCTCTACTTTCCCTGCAAAATGAGACACTAGGGGATGTGAACTCACAATGCAAAAGAATGCAAATAACAAGAACATCAACTAAGTAATACAAGCATGAAATGAAATGAAAGCCATTAATCATACTAAGGTCCACTGGCTAAGACCACCCCCGAAGAGAACTTTCTCGGTGATATCTCGCCATGCAAACGTCTTATGTGCAAGAAGAGCATTACTAAAACTCTTCTCTGCCTGTAGTCGCAGCCGGTTCCACCTTTAGTGTCGTCGGAATCATCCTCCTCTATGTCGTGGGAATTCCCCCCGGTTCAGGGCTATGAATGATGAAGAACTTCTCCCTCCAACGATTGATCGAGTTAGGAACATCGATCATTCCCTCGGTTACTACGAGGACAAAGATACCACAGTTCTTTCATCTTGTTCAACTAGGCAATCTTAAAGTGCCGCCTCAAAACTATTAGACTTGGTTTGGCTCCAAGCCTACAATAGTGTAGGATGAATACACCACGTGTTAGGCATAAGTTGCATCAGACTTAGCCTATACCAATTCAGGACCTTACTGATAGAGGGGTGAAGCAGCAGACGAAGCCCTGTATAAAAGGCATCGCACGGGAAAAACCAATACTCGTTGGACATCCCTTGACATGCCTAACTCCGGGACTCAGGCAAGGGTAACCCATACCCGGGAGGGATTTCGAAGGCCGCCCTAATTATGGAAAGCTCCTCCCTCATGAGAATTGTACTAGTCTAGTCAGTCTCAGTAGTGTGAACTGGGTCCGGCTTAGCATACTCCATGTCGTTCCGAATAAAATTTCGATCCACTTTGGGATACTCCCTAATCAACTCAGGAATAGAAATAATGGTGTCTTAAGTGCACTCCCCGAATCTATCACCGGCTTAAGAACCGTTTCCACTATAGTGGAACGACTAGCCACACCTTTCCCCTTCTTCGTTCTAGTGAAACGACTTGATCTACATCATCGTATACCTTTAAACAGATCAGAATAGAAAAGGAGTTGCTCGATGAAATGGTAGACATAACTGATAATAATTGCAAATGAGCTACCTGAACAAGCTCTCAAGAACTCCAAAGATGCAAGGGCCGCTAGCACCATAGTCAAACCACCAGGCAAATTGCCAGCACCGTCCGGTGAACTCCCATAAGAGCTAGAGAGAGATGCTCTCAAAAAATTTGTAGAGAGAAAAGGTGGAAGAAGCAAATGAGAAAATATAAGATAGAGGGGTGGGGTTGGGTCTTATTTATAGGCCAACCAAAACCGAATTGCCATGTGGCAACATCTGCGCCATCCACAAGAGCCAACATTCAAAGCACTTGGCACCCAAATAAGCAGAACACTCGTCCAACAAGGCGCGTAATCAATGGAAAGCTCGATCGAAAAAACAAGCTAACCACACAATGCTTGGTCGGACCAGGAGCAGTTAAACAAAACGAACGATGGGTCGCTTAACGGACAAAATAAAAGAACAATGCTTAGTCTATGAAAGAGCGATTCGACAATGTAGACAATGAGTCAGACACTTGGTAGGCAAAAACTCATGAATCACCAAGCCGAATCTGACATTCCCAAAGAAGATCACTAACTCATCAAACTCGGCCCAAACCATAGGTTGATAAAAACTCCAAAGTTGGCCACAAATCAAACTCAACAAGAAACCCAAGCTCGGCCAAAGCCCTAGCTCGACAAAGCTCCAAAGTTGGCCACGAATCAAACTCAACAAGTAACCCTAGCTCGGCCAAAACCCTAGGTTGACAAAGCTCCAAAGATTTGACACCAAACTGAGCTAAGAGAAGACCCAAACATAGCAAAACCCTAACTTGGTGAAACCCTAGCTCGGCGAATATTAGTCGATGAGGGGTTGGTCGGCTAAGTAATGGTTGTCGAAGTTGTTTGGTCACTTAAGAAGCTCTTGGTCAGCGCTAGGGTTGGTTGACGAAGTGTTGGTCGACTAAATAATGGTTTTTGAAGTTGTTTGATCACCGAAGAAGCTCTTGGTCAGCGCTTGGGTTGGTCGACGAAGTTCTGGTCAACGGAACTTGTTGATCGCCAAAACTCTAGGTCCACAAAGAAGCTCCGACTCGACGGGATGTTGGACGACAAGGGATTGAAGGCTTGGTCGACGAAGATGGGAGTGGAGGTCGAAGAGTTAGTTGGTTGGCGAGGATCTTAGTCGACAAAAAAGTAGGTCGAAGATGCTAGTAGGTCGACGAGGAACAATGGAAGATTGCTGCAACTCCCAAACCCTAGGTCGCCGAATTTGTCATTTGTCCTAGGGGGTGTTTTTGGTGCCTCCCCCGCCTTCTAATCACTCCACAATGAGTGCAAGCAGGCATAAGAGATGCGGGTCGACCAGAAGTACGCCCTCAGAACCTGGATCCACTTCCATGGTCGTCCAAATTGGTCACATGACCAAGCACAACCTCTGTGCAGTTGTCAACTGCCCGATCACCCAAATTCACAAGCTTGCGCGTGATCAGCGCACGAGATATCACCACGTCGCCACTTTGCCCCTGCTCTACTTACCAGCCATCTACTTCCCTTAGTGCACGAGCGCTCGCATGATCAATGCACTCGATCATGCCACATCACCCGATTCCCGCTCGAGCGTGTTTTCATCGACCCGATCTCCTCAGCGAGCGAGTCATACGCGATCAATGGCCCATATCGAGCTACGTCACCAAGCACAGTGTAGCCACTCCCTCACGATCATCTAATTCACTCACTGGTCGAGCCACCACTTGATCGACCTGTTAGATTACTCCAAAAAACACGCCAAGATCGATATATATTTATAAAAGTCCCCAAAATCGATTTAAAATTCAAAATTTTAATTAAAAATTTAACATATTAGTTATTAAATTCAGAAAAATAATTTAAAATTTCAAAAAATTATTAAAAATGGAATAATTAACTAAAACTTCAAAAAAGCAACTATTAATTCGGGAAAATAATTAAAATCCGAAAAATTTTTGGGAAACTCTAAATATTTTCAGAGAAGTTCAGGAAAACATCCACTACCTCCAGAAGCTTCTGACAAGTTCCAGGTATCTTCAATTGTCCTTGAAAGTCAAGATAGTGTTGATTCTTGATTTTGATTACAACATAATGCAAAGTTGTTGTGTTACTTCTCATATATTGCAGGTTGTATCAAAGTTATCATGTATGATACACAAAGGCCTCAAACCAAATTGGTCAAGCAAACCACAAGGTTCTAAAGCTGACGAATGATCAAGCAAAGCTTCATACAAAGACAATGGCTAAAGCTTCACTCAAGACTCAAGACTCAAGTCAAGACCAAAGCTTCAATGTCTTATAGTTTGTGTGTCTTGTAAAATAAATGTAATTATCTCTCTGTAGAGTCTTAGGTTGTTGTACAGCCTTGTCACACACACACTCACACATAATTTTATAACTGTGTGTTTTACAAAATTTAAAAGTCGAAACAGTTTGAACTAGATCAGCTGTTGAGTACCATTCGACCTGCCGTTAAGGACCAGTCGACTGAACCTATACAAAACTGTCTGAACTTCTTCAAACTCTTGACCAGTCGACTCATAACGGCAACCCAGTCGACTGTTCAAGCCATTTCAACAGTTTACTGATTTCAAAGCTTGTATTTTCGAATTCAAAAAGTTATATCCATTTTTAATTAGTTGTAGGAACCATTTCTACAATGTTCCAGGGATTCTACTCTATAAATAGAGCATTAGAATCACCATGGAAAGGTTCCAAGAATTTTTGAGGAAAAGTTTAAGTATTTTGCTTTCAAAGAAAAAGTTTTTATACAAAGCACTCTAATCTCTAAGTCTTGGTTCTCTGATTTCAGTCCAGCATAACATTGATTTCGATTTGGACTGAATTCAGAAGTTGATCAAATAGCTACGTACAAAATCACAATCACAACAAAGCTATAGGTTGATTGTAACATCTTTTATTGTTTTCTTATCCTCTCGGTTGGAGAGTAGGACTCTAGGTTGTAGAGTCAGGTTTTCACTCTTGGTGGAAGAGTGTGTTGCTCTCTCTAGTTGTGAGAGAGGACTACGGTTTGGACAAGGTTGTTGTCTAACGTCGTAGGGTATTCTTGTATATTTTCAAGAATAGTGGAAAATCTCATGTGGGTTGCTTGGGGACTGGATGTAGGTCGGGAGAACCGAACCAGGATACATCGTGTGTACTCTGTGATTGGAATCTCTGTGGTTGTATCTCTTTAAACTTTTTCATTACTTGCATTTCAGTGTACTCTAAATCTTTCGGGTAAGTCGACTTGATATCCATTCTAAGTCGACTGATCAGACTGATATAACAAACATCTCAGAAACTCTTCTGTCGAGTCGACTGTCTCTCTTATTTAAGTCGACTGATTAGAATAGTCTAAGATACTCTTCTACTCTGACGCCCTAGTCGACTGATATCTCTTTTATAGTCGACTGGACAGAAGATAACTTTCAATTCCGCAATTATTTTTGATACAACACTATTCACCCCCCTCTAGTGTTTCTTGCCTTGCCTACAGGATCCAACACTTGGTATCAGAGCCTGGTTGAGTGCAATGGCAACTACCTCTAATGCAAATCAATACCATGAAGGCCAATCTACACAAAGGCCACCCCTCTTTGATGGTACCAATTACAACTATTGGTAGTGTAGAATGAAGATCTACCTTCAGTCCATCAACTATGAAATATGGAACATGACGGAGACCGAGTACACCGCTCCTACCATTCCATATGCACAATGGAACGACTGACATGAAGAACCAAACAATGAACAATGTAAAGGCGATGAACGCGCTATTTTGTGCCCTTACAAAGGAGGAGTTCAACCGTGTGTCCAATGCAACAACTGCATGTCAAATTTGGCACACACTCGAGGTAACTCATGAAGGAACAAATAAAGTAAAAGAATCTAAAATATCTATTTTTGTTCACAGGTTTGAAATGTTCTGCATGATGGAGAATAAGAATGTGTATGAGATGATTACAAGGTTCACAGACATCACAAATTCACTTGTGGTGCTTGGGAAGACGTACACTCAAACTGAAATGGTGAGGAAGGTCCTTCGTGCACTGACCCCCGAATGGGAGAAGAAGACCACCGCCATAGAAGAGGCCAACGATTTAACACAACTTTCTCTTGAGAATCTTGTGAGAAATCTTATGGCGAATGAGGTACAACTTGAAGAGCGCAAGAAGAATCAAGAACCTCAACAATCCAAGAAAAAGACACTAGCATTCAAGGCCATGTCGGATCCGAGGATGAAGAAGAAGATGAGGAAGAGATTGCCATGTTCACGAGAAAGTTCAAAAAGTTCCTAAGGAAAGGAAAGTTTAATTCAAAATCTAAGATATCTAATGAACCTCCAACTTGTTTCAGGTGTAACAAAACAGGTCATATGAAGAAGGATTGCCCACTAGAGAACGCGAAGCCTAAGGGAAAGGCGTCCAACTTTAAGAAGGACAAGTACACAAAGAACAAGTTCATGAAGAAAAAAAAGGTGTATCAAGCAACTTGGGATGATAGCTACTCTTCATCGGAAGAAGAAAATGAAGAGACAAACGAGGTTGCTAATGTGTGTTTTATGGCATCTCAAAATCAAGCAAGTAATGACTATGACTCTAATGATTTACTTGATGCTTTCAACGAGATTTTTCAAGAACTTAAAAAAGAAAAAATTAGAGTTAAGAACTTGGAGAAAGTTAATCAAACACTTTCTCAAGAGAATTTTAACCTTGATAAAGAAGTGAAATCTTTAAATTCTCGTCTTTCTAGTTTAGATATAGATCTTGTATCTCTAAAGAAAGATTATGAAAAGATATCCAAGAACGTATCTAAATTTAATAAAGGAAAGGAGAATTTAAATGATGTTCTACAAAATCAAGCTCAATCCAATAAAAGGTTTGGACTTGGTTTTCAAAAATCTGTTGAAAAACTTCATGCTTCCAAGAACACTAGTGTAAATAAACTTGTATCTATTTCCAGTGTTAAGCATAAACTTTATGAGTTTTTTGAAAAGCCTAAAACTGTAAGTTTTCATGATAAAGGCAAATCTATAGTTCAGACCAGTCGACTGAACCCACCCATCAGTCGCCTGTCCAGAGGTACTGAGTCTCATTCAATGAGTAAGTCGACCTATACTACCTCACAGTCGACTGCATATCAGTCACAGTCGAATGAAAGGTATAATAAAGTCGACCTGAAAGGTATAATAAAGTCGACTGGACAGAGCAAAAATGTATGGGTTCCAGTCAACCTGAGTCCGAAAGATAGAATGACTTATATTAATTCATATATGCTTACTTCTGATAATTCTGCTAATTATATTTCTACATACGGTGGAAAATCAAACTCTTCTTGGGTTTGGTTTCCCAAAAACTAATCTATTTTGGACCCAATGAAAAGGGGTACCATATTCACATTGAATATTTTATAGGTACCTAAGAGAGATCGTTGGATACTTGACAGCGGATGCTCAAAGCACATGACCGTTCATGCCAACCTCTTATCTTCCATTCAAGACATTGATGGAGGAACAATCACATTTGGTGACAACAACAAAGGAAAGGTCATTGGAATTGGTATGGTCGGTAAGTACACTAACCCTTCTATAGAAGATGTTTTATTAGTTAGTGGACTTAAGCATAACTTGTTGAGCATTAGCCAACTATGTGATAAGGGTTATAAAATTATGTTTGAAAAAAATGCATACTTAATTTGTGATTCTACCATGCAAAATATAATTTTTCAAGGATTTAGGAAAAATAACATTTATGAACTATGTTTAAAGGCATATGACTTTTCGAATGATTTTTGCTTAGTAGCTTCTAATAATGATTCTTGGCTATGGCATAAACGTTTTGGCCATGTGAATATAAAAATTCTCTCTAAATTGTCTAAGTACAACCTAGTTAAAGGGCTGCCAAGACTATCCTTTAAAAAGGATAAGTTATGTGATGCATGTCAACTAGGTAAACAAATTAAGTCTACTTTTAAAACAAAAGAAGTAATTTCTACTAGTAGGCCGCTCGAATTAATCCACATGGATTTATTTGGCCCTACTAGAGTTGCTTCTTTAAATAAAAGTAGGTATGTATTTGTTTTAGAAGACGATTTTTCACAATTCACTTGGACTTTCTTTTTAAAACATAAGAATGATGCTTTTGTAGAATTTGCTAATTTTTGTAAAAGAATTCAAAATCAAAAGTCTCTAACCTTTGTCACTATTAGAAGTGATCATGGTGGAGAATTTGAAAATGAAACGTTTGCAGAATATTGCAACAAGAATGGTATAACTGATTCGTTTGCATTTCCTAGAGCTTCACCACAAAATGGAGTGGTTGAAAGGAAGAATAGGACTTTGCAAGAATGTGCACGTACCATACTTGTTGAAAGCAATTTACCTAAGTATTTTTGGGCTGAAGCCGTTGCTACAGCTTGTTGTTTTAAATAGAATTTTGATTAGGCCTAAGCTAAAGAAAACATGTTATGAGCTATTTTTTGATAGAATTCCTAAGGTCTCTTACTTCAAAATATTTGGATATAAGTATTTTATTCTGAACACTAAGAATAATTTAGATAGTTTGATCATAGATCTAATGAGGGTATCTTTATAGGATACTCAAATAGGAGTAAGGCATATAGGGTCTTCAACAAGTCAACAATGACTATTGAAGAATCCATGCATGTTACATTTGATGAATCTCTGTCTTCATCGACTCTAATTGAAAATGATGAAACTGATTCATCACCTTTAAATAAAGTAATTACATCTTTAGAGCAAACTAGTCTTGCGGATAAGTCGACCGATAAGGAAGTCAAGTCGACTGCTGTAAATCAGTCCACTGATGGATTGGTCAAGTTGACTGATCCTGTTGTGATGTCTCTAACTTTACCAAAATCTTTTGTTGAAGTTAGAGATCATCCTCATGACTTAATAATTGGTGATATTTCACATGGTATTCAGACAAGATCACATGTTAACATGTTTTCTCATACAGCTTTCTTGTCGGATTTTGAGCCAAAGAATATACAAGAAGCTTGTGATGATGTAACATAAGACTTTCTTGAAACAGGGGTCTAGGTCTGTGGATGAGTATGCAGCTGAATTTACTAGACTTAGCCGCTTCGCAGCCGTTCTTGTGGTGAATGAAGAGGACAGAGCTCGTAGATTCATATTGGGGCTTGAGCAAGACATTAAGGTGCAGCTTGTCTCACTCCTCTTGTGTACTTATGCTAAGGCTCTCGAGGCAGCTCGAGCTCAGGAGCAGGCTCGTGGTGGATTGACTCCTTCTCAGCGGACTGTTCCGCACTTTGTTGCTATGCCTTCTGGTGGGCTTAATCGGAGGGTTGTTCCAGCCCCTCCGGTTAGGGTAGCTCCTTACTCTGCTGCGAGTCCTCAGAGGGTTGGTTTTTGCGACTTTTGCCAATTTCCTGGGCACGAGCGCAAGGACTGGAGGCATGCCAATTGTCGCTGTTTTGGATGTGGTGCTGCTGACCATTCAGTGCGGAACTGCCCACAGATGGCTATTCCAGTGAGGGGTCCAGTTCAGCAGGATGCCCTAGTTCATGGTCCAGTCAGACCACCGCAAATTCAGGAGTTGCTGGATTTGGGGTTCATCAGATTCAGTGTTTTTCGTTGGGGTGCTCTAGTCCTTTTTGTCAATAAAAAGGATGGTAGTCGTCGACTGTGTGTGGATGATCAGGAACTGAACAATGTTACTGTGAAGAACCGGTATTCATTACCCAAGATCGATGATTTGTTTGATCAGTTGAGTGGAGCTACTATTTTCTTGAAGTTGGATCTTCGTTCTGGGTATCATCAAGTCAAAGTGAAGGTGACTGATGTACAGAAAACTTCTTTCAGGACCACATATGGGCACTATGAGTATCTTGTGATGCCGTTCGGGGTCACGAACGCGCCTGCTTTATTCATGAGTCTTATGAACCGAGTCTTTTCCCCAATCCTGGATAGATTTTTGGTGGTCCTCATTGATGACATTTTGGTGTATTGTCGGAATCAGGAAGATCATGCTGAGCATCTTAGGTTGGTTCTGCAGACTTTGAGAGAGAATCAGCTCTATGGAAAACTCAGCAAGTATGAGTTTTGGCTCGACAGGGTCACTTTCTTGGGGCACATTATCTCGATCGATGGTATTTCTGTGGATCCGGCCAAGGTTAAGGCTGTGAAGGACTGGCCGATCCCCAAGTTAGTTTCAGAGGTCAGGAGTTTTCTTGGTTTAGCTGGCTTTTATCGGAAAATCGTCCAAGATTTTTCGAAGATAGTAGGACTATTGACTAAGCTGACTGGGAATGATCAGAAGTTCTGTTGGTCTGAGGCTTGCAGTGAGGCTTTTGCTGAGTTAAAGAATAGGTTGATGTCAGCGCCTGTGTTTACTATTCCAGATGGCTTAGGCAGATTTGTAGTTCATTGTGATGCTTTGGGTAATGGTCTTCGAGCAGTTCTAATGCAGAAGGGTTGAGTTATGCTTATGCATCAAGGTAGTTGAGGCCATATGAGAAGAACTATTTGACTCATGACTTGGAGTTAGCGGCAGTGATCTTTGCTTTGCAGATGTGGAGACATTATTTACTTGGGGACCGAGTAGAGATCCTTTACAGACCACAAAAGTCTCAAGTACGTCTTCACCCAGAAGGAGTTGAACATGAGGCAAAGACGTTGGTTGGAACTTATGGCCGATTATGACATTAGTTTGCAATACCACCATGGTAAAGTAAACTTGGTGCCAGATGCTTTGAGCAGAAGACCGACAGCTATGTTCCTGACTCGGCAGAGGGATCTGATTGAGCAGATGCAGAGGTTGGAGTTGGATGTGTTGTTGTCGAGTTTTGATCCGAGTTGTTTGGTGCTCTAGCTTCACTCGTCTCTTGTTGATCAGATCAAAGAGGCTCAGGCTGGTGATGCACATTTGTAGGGTTTTCGAGTGAGGTTGAGTCTGGTTCCAGAACGGACATGGTTATTCATGCTGATGGATCTCTTCGTTTTGGGTCCAGGTTATGTGTCCCGAAGGGTGAAGTTCGTCAGAGGTTGCTTGAAGAAGCCCATCAGTCATCGTATTCTATCCATTCTGGCGGTCGTAAGATGTATCGGGATTTGAAGCTTCATTTCTAGTTGCATGGTATGAAGAGGGTTGTGGCTCGATTTGTTTCTTAGTGTTTGACCTGCCAGCAGGTTAATGCAGAGCATCAGAGAACCGCCGGACTTCTTCAACCGCTTCCCATTCCGGAGTGGAAGTGGGAACATATCACTATGGATTTTGTGACCGCTTTGCTGAGGAGTCCTAAGGGTTATAATGCCATTTGGGTATTGTCGACCGATTGACGAAGAGTGCTCACTTCATTCCCTTCCGTGTCGGACAGTCTACTGAGAGCCTAGTTGAGAAGTACATACAAGAGATCATCAGAATTCATGGGGTTCCAGTCAGTATTTAATCCGACAGGTATACGAAATTCAGATCTAAGTTTTGAGAGAGTCTTCAGAACAGCTTGGGGAGTAAATTAAAGTACAGTACAACTTTTCATCCCCAGACTGATGGACAGTCAGAGAGGACCATCCAAATTCTTGAGGACATGTTGAGGTCCTGTATGCTGCAGTTCGGTGGATCATGGGAGGACCATTTGCATCTCGTAGAGTTATCGTACAATAACAGCTTTCAAGCCAGTATTAAAGTTGTACCGTTCGAGGCACTTTATGGGCGGAAGTGCAGATCACCAGTGTGATGAGATGACATTGGTGAGAGGAAGTTGTTGGGTCCAGGAGTTGATCACCAGGACAGTTGATGCAGTGGTTCTGATCAGGAAGCATTTGCAGGTAGCTCAGGATAGGCAGCGGCGATTGGCTGATATCCATCGTAGAGCTTTGGAGTTTGAGGTTGGTGACTATGTTTTCTTAAAGGTATCGCCTTGGCGCGGTGTCATTCGGTTTGGAGGTGGGGGCAAGCTTAGCCCTAGGTTTATTGGAACGTTCGACATTGTGGAGCGAGTAGGCGAGGTGGCCTATCGTCTGGCATTGCCGCCAGCTTTATCAGGAGTGCACAATGTTTTTCATGTCTCACAACTCAGGAGATATATCCTGAGATGAGAGCCACGTGATCGACTATTCTGAGTTGACCGTTCGGCCGGATTTAACTTGTGAGATTCCGCCAGTCGCTATTTTGGATCGGCGGGAGAAAGTGCTTAAGAACAAGGTCATCAAGCTGGTTCATGCTTCTTGGAATCCTCACTCGCCCGGTGAGTCGACTTGGGAGTTGGAGGAGGAGATTCAGCAGAAGTTTTCTCATTTGTTTGAGTAGTTTTTTGTTTTGTTCTTTCTTTTTCTTTTCAGGGTTATCTTATGTATCTTCTTGTTGAATTTCGATGATGAAATTCTTCTTGTTAGGTGGGTAGGATTTGTAACCCTTGTTTTCCATTTTGTATTTTTGAGTGTATTTTCTTTTCCCATGTATTTGATTCTTATTGTATCTCTTTTGGACTGCATATTGGATCTTTTTTTTCAATATATTCTTTTTATTGTTTCATCACTTTATTTGGGTTCTTGATTCTTTTGTCTCTTATTATTTTCATCTCTGTTTGATCGGGCCATTATTTTGATCCCCATTATTTATTGTTCATGTCCTATTATTTTTAGTTCTTCCTACTTCATTCTTGTTCACCCTAATCTATTTGAATTTTAATCCATTTGATCGACCCATTTCTTTAATACCCAATATCCACCTAACTACCAAAAACCCAATCTGTACACTCAATACCCATTTACCTATAGCTCTTAACCCCATCCCCGACCCGTTGCACCTATTACCCGTTATCAACTATCCCCTACACCACTGTTCCGCTGTCATCTTCTACCCCATAACCCTAATATATTCTTACCCCTATATATAAACCCATCACCGCCCTAAGCTTCAGCCGCCCCTGCATCTCTCTCTCTTCCTGACTCTTCTAGCCATCTCCCGACCCACCTCTTGTGTGCACCGTTTTCCCGCTCCTCGCCTTTCCCTACTCCCGTTTCCTCCCCCTCATCACTGACTCCCCATCTCCTCAACAACAACCGCCGGAGCAACGCCGCAGTCCTCGTGACGTCCAGCTGTCGTGCTGCCTTCTGTTGGGTGCTATCTTTCTCTCCGTTGGAGGCAGCACAGTAACAGCGGCGGCAAGCCACTGCCGTGGCGCCCCCGTGCATTGTGCGACTCCCCGTAGTACACCCTTTGTTGCCCCTCTTGTGTACGTGTGCGAGTCCTCGCTGGTTGTGCCTGTCGTCTCTTTCGCTCGCTCTCTCTCTCTTGGTTGCACGTGTTAGTGTGCTCTTGGATATTGTTCATTGTTCGTGGGTTGTGCTCATTTTGGGTTCGTGGATTTGTAGTCGTTCATTGAGTTCGTTGTCAGGAATCCGTTCCCGTTATTCTTGCTTTTGCTTCGTCGGTTTTCATCGTCAGGTTTGAGGCATGTAACTTGTATTCTTTTCTTTGTGTAATACAAGTACTAAATACCGCCTGTAGTGTGGTTGGGTTCTAGAGACAATTCGTGCGTGAATCCTCTGTAATATATTGTCTCTATTGTGTTGATTCGACCATAGTTGCCTCACGACATACATGACATGAAATAACCTAGGGTTGACCACTTCTTGTTTTATATATACGTGTTGTTTATATGATATATGTGCTCGTTTGTGTTATTCTTGGTAGACTTGTTGAGGACTTGTGATATACCCTATACCATGTTGCTTGGACATCTAGTACACTATATTTCAAGTTTGGTTATTATTTGGATAAGTTTTATGTGAACTAGTTAATTTTGTGCCTGGGAGATATTTTCTGTTTTGCCGGTTTTCCCGTTTTGATCAGTATTCTAGACCCCATTAAGGTCAGTATATGAAAATATTTTGTGAACATGAACTGTAGAGAATTCTGTCTGTTTTCCAACCCTTCTGATAGATCTCAGTTTCGATTTATTGATTGTGAGTTATGTCTATTTTACTACAGAGGTGTAGAGAGATTTCAGATTTTGTTTCTATAAATTCAGAAGAGTAATCTATTTTTATCATGATGTTAAGAGTATTATTTTGATCCAATATTTTGCACAATACAACAATACTTGATTGGAATTAACCCAGAATTTTTGTGGATTTATTTGATGAGTTTTCCAAACCATTATATGTTTCCAAACAATTACTAAACATGCAGAATTTTCATACTGTTCAGGAAAGAACCTGATTTTCGACCTATTTCTATTTGCTGTTTGTAAAATATTTGTGAATATGAAAGTTAGCCTACTGTGTCTATTTTAATACCCTTTTGACAGATTTGGATTTGGATTGATGGTTTGTGATATATTGCTATTTTTGTACTGTAGTGTTTGTGATTCCAAATTTACAAAACTAATGCATCTTGATATTTTCTGATTTTTGTTGACTAAACTATATATATTAGAAAATTATGAAACTTTATATTCTGATGCTGCACATATAGGGGAATACCCCAGACTTTTTCGTGAATTTAATTAATGAGTTTTCATGCTGGTTTTCGGACTTTTAATTTAATCTTCTGATTTCTGGCTGAACATGTTTTCTGGTTTTAATTCAGTTTTGACTTATGTTTTTGTGAAATACCATATGACTTATATATATTTTCTAGATTCGGCTAGGAGTCTATTTTTTAGATTCTTTGATGGATCCAGATTTACATATTTGTAGCAACGGAAATCCCAGATTTAGTGCAGTACTGTCTTGCTGTCCTGAACTAGAATTTTCGTTGTTCTATTCTTTTATGAGTTTTCTTTCACCTATACATATTTATTCTTCATCCTGTACTTATTACTTGATCATGCCATGCTATTCTTACCATGTTTTGTACACGCACATTCCTGATTGATAATAATAATAAATAACCAAGCTGGGGTTAAAAGGAAAGATCTAATAGTGGAAAATACAGAAACGTGTACTCGGAAGGGGATCCACAGATCCTACATGATGAATTGATACTTGGAACTTGACATGTGATTACTAGACACTTGCACGCTTGACACGTGATTACTTGCCACTTGTACAACTTGACACGTGATACATGATACATGATATTTGGAGTTTGGAGCTCGATTACTTGATACTTGTCCCTGAGTACACTGCCCTCTATGATCCACTATGAAATCTAAAGCGTAACTGTTTGAATGTAGCAACCATGCGGTAAGAACCTGGGATGCATGAAGTGTTACCTAGATAGTAGTAACTACAAGACTTGACCATGACACTTGAACATGATACAGGATTACATGAAACTTGATATTTGGTACATGATACTTGATACTTGACACTTGATACTTCTTACTTGTTTACATGATACTTGTTTATTTGACACTTGATACATGCTACTTATACTTGTTCATCTTGCCATGCTAGTTGTTATATTTTGTTATCATGCTTATTCCATGTTATTAGTTATCTTTTCCCATGTACTTGTATCCTGCACTACAAGCAGCCCGTAACTTGTATTGACGGGAGTTTATTTTCTTCTTCCTTTTCCTGCAATTTATTAAATTGCAGATTTTGGAGAACAGTTGCCAGATGGAGTTGGTGACATGAAATAATAGCTGCTGGAATTTTGCTATTATTATTTCTTGTAGCTTATTTAAACAATTGTACTTGATTACTTGGATTTATTTGTATTTGGGCAATGTGACCCAGGATATTGACTTATTCAGATCTGGATTATTTGAGATAATAATATTTTGGTTTCAAGTATTCTTGTTGGTATTTTGATTCATATATGCATGCTTGGTTGACTTTTCTTGCTTCCGACTCTGATTATTCTTGTGAAATGTTGTAAAGATTCCTACCTGCTTATGGATGATGAAAATCATTCGCTGGGCTTAGTCATGTATCCGTATTCCGTATTCTCTTTTGGGAAGCGGGGCGTGACACTACATGATAACTTTATGTCATGTTGTATTTTTTTGGACAAGAGAATATGACTACCCTTAGTTTGTATGGGTGGCATGGACAAAGGAATATCACTACCCTACATTAGCTTTTAGACTTTAACCCTACATTTGCATACGATAACCACGACCGTCAACTTGATACCCATCTTCTTTAGTCATGTATCACTTTGTGTCATATAAAGCGGCACATGGATAGACACATTGTTGAAAATCCTTTATATATTCGAATAATGTCTTCTCCTCAAAAACAAACATTCTACAATATCCTCTAATTTCTTCTTTCATTTAGAAATGGCTAAATTTAGTTCACCTTCTTCGTCTACTCCATCAGAGCAATCCGAGCAACTAGCCATGTTGGGAAGACGTGTTCACAAGAACATGCAAATTTTCTCCATGGCATTTCAACAAAGCCAACAAATAAACCGCCAGAGATATATACGTCGTGAAAGAGAAGATGGGGACATGCGTCTTTGAAGAGATTATTTTGCTGAGAATCCAGTTTATGGCGACAACCTATTCCGACGTCGATTCCATATGCGGCGTGTTTTATTCCAACGTATTTTGGATGTGACCGTTAACAACGATGAATTCTTCCAACAAGGACAGGATGCAACTAGAACCCTTGGTTTATATCCCTATCAAAAAATCACGGCTGCTATACGTTGCTTGGCTTACGGATCATCAGCCAATTCAATCGATGAGTACGTGCGAATTGTAGAGACTACTGTTTTGAAAACAGCACGTCGTTTTTGTGTGGCTATTGTGAACATGTTTAGACCTCAATATTTTTGGGCTCCAACCGCCACTGATATTCGAAGACTACTTGAAGAAAATAAAGCTCGCGGGTTTCTAGGAATGTTAGGTAGTGTTGATTGCATGCACTGGGCTTGGAAAAATTGTCTATCAGCATGGCACGACCAGTATACCGAACACGTTCGGGAGCCAACTATTATTCTTGAAGCAGTTGTATCTTACAACCTATGGTTCTGGCATTCAATTTTCGGAATTCCAGGATGCAATAATAATCTTAACGTGCTCAACCGGTCTACATTATTTAATGATCTTCTTGATGGGTGTGCACCACCTGTGAATTTCACTATCAACAATAACAACTACAACATGGGGAACTATTTAGTTGATGGTATTTATTCCCCCGTTGGCTACCATAGTCAAAACATACTCGACACCGGATAGTCAAAAGAAAAAAATAATTCCCAGATGCAAGAAGTTGAAAGAAAGGATCTTGAATGCGGATTCGGGGTTTTACAGGCACGATTTGCAATTGTAATAGGTCCAGCGCGGTTCTGGGATGCTAACAATCTATTTATATAATAAAGACATGTATTGTTTTACACAATATGATTGTTGAGGACGAATGAGGTGAAGAACTTGAAGATTATGACTACGACCAAAGTGCGGACTCTACCTTCAGCGTACCGAGCAGAACTGGAGCTTCAACAAGTACCTCCAGATTAGCACACAATGTAGAACTACATGATAGATAGAAACATCATCAACTACGACAAGATTTGGTGGAGCACATATGGAACAAATATGGAGATGAGTTTTAGAAAAATATGTTATTTGTGTTTTAGAGTCATTTGCAAGTAATATATATTTTTTAATGTTTAACATAGAATTAGTGAGTTAAACATTAGAATCAGTGACTAAAAATATGTTATTTGTATTTGTGTTTTTCATTATATCTTTGTAATTTATATTCTGTATTGTTTAATCTAGAATCAAGCAAAATGTATGGATTTACTTGGAAGAGTCATCAATTTAGTCTTTAATAATTTAAATTGAAATAGAGACTTCTTAATAAGTAGTGGAACACAAAACAACTACATAACTGAAAATAAGCAGGATACAAGGGATATTGCAACATATATGAAAACAACACTGATACAAAAAATGAAACTATTTGTAACCACGACTTTGCATAATTTCATGCTGTCTACACATGAAATAAGTACGTTGAGTCTCGGCTAAGTTGCTGATGTCCAAACTCATTATGCGGTCTTCCTCTTTTGTTTTTTTTTTCATTTCGTGCTCTTCTTGTTTCATTTCGTGCTCTTTTTGTTTTATCACAAAGTTCTTTTCTGTTGCCATCGTCAGCCTATCTTGTGACTCCTTAAACATATTGTTAAATGTTTTAGTCTCGAGAATCATTTCAGAAAATTGAACTGATTCAATCGGTCTTTTTTTCTTTTCTCTTCTCTGCTTTACGGCCGGGTGGTCGGGAGATGGCTGGAGGCGAATCCAAATCAGTTGGTATATCTGTATGCCAGTCTTGCATTGCTGGTGTCCGTATTGTGCTACTGTCTTCACCAGATTAAGAGCCTTCGGCCTAATTCGAAGACATGCGTTGTACGTAGGGAAAATTTTGGCTGATCATTAAGGACCTCATAAAATTCTTCAAATTTAAATGCTTTCCCGGATGATTGCATGTATTCCACTCTTGCTTTGCGTAGCTACAAAAAATAGTAAATAAACTTGTGTTATAAATTATTATACTTCTTTTCAAAAAATTTAAATCTGGTAAATTATACATACCTTATCCGCCTCAGTTGTTCCGCTTGCAGCTCTGTTTGTTACACTGCTCAACTTCGCAATGAATAAAGAAACAGATTTAGCAATTGAACAAAAATGAATAGAAAGAGAGCCAGTTGTCCGGTCGGTCGGAGTGCATAGTAGAGTTTTAAATGTGGTAAATATTTGATCCCAAAACTATGTACCGGATTGATTGTTATCGGTCAATGGATCCTGAGTAATAAAAACCCAGCTTTGGAAAAGAATAACATCTTCATTAGATGTGTATGTCCTGCCCCTATTAGTAAGGGTTGCCATTGCTCAGATTTAATTTGTATTTGGAAAAATATGAAGAATTAAAGAAACAAAAGAAATGGAAGATAGATAGAAAGATAGAGACAGAGAAGCTTACATAGAAATAAAGGGACAGAGAAGCATAGATAGAAAGAAGGAGACAGAGAAGTTTAGTTTTTACATGAGCGGAGTGGAGTGCCAAATATATATATATATACTGTATTTGAAAATTATAACCGTTAAAAAAATTTTAAATAATCAAGTGCCGTTGGATTTAAAAAAAATATTTTAAATTAAATGAGCCGTTGGAGATGAGTACTTGTCACACACGTTGGAGATTAAGGGGTAAATGTGTCATTTTGGTCAAAGCTATATTCTAAAGTGGAAGTAAGGGACGGATGAAGTTCATCCGTCTCTCACCCACATATTTAATAAATATGCTTTATTATATAAATTATAAATCAATGAGAGACGAAACACCATTATATGTCTCTCATCTGTTTTTATATTTGTTTATCCACAAAACTACTTCATCCATCCCTTCGATTAAATTTCTCAAACGAATGAACTTCATCCGTCTTCTATATTTAGCATTTCGCTAAAGCGGCTGCTAAGTTTAGCAACGAATTGTTCACTCCTATTCTAACTTATGGGTTTTTAGCAAACGATTGTGAACCTATTTTATAAATCGATTTCCATTTTTTGGGTTTTTAAAAAATGACAGTGGATGCTCTTAGAAGACATGAACAGTCTTAGAAGACATGAATAGTCTTTGCAGCATAGGAATTAGAGGAAAGTAACGCAGTTATTTTGCAGGCTTCTTTCTCCTACTTGTTGTAATTGTCTCATCAGTTTGCTCATCTACATTCGGCATTTCCACCCAATTTGAAGTACCACATACTTGATAATCTTCGAGAGTTTCCTTATCCCCCCAAAATAGCAAACAGTCATATGGACATGATGCTATCTTCTCATACCCTAAATAAAAAAAAGCTTGATAAACTTTTTCATAGCATGGGCTGAATTTGGGATACAGATTTGAGGAAAAACTTCATTCATCAATTCAAAAAGCATGGTGAAGATTTTGGCAGACCGCTGATTTAGACATTTAATCTGAAACAGTATAACAATGAATGAAAACTTAGAGAACTTGGGGCAATCACGATATAAATGAGTGTTTCCATATTTCAACTTATTAAAGGCTTTTTATTCTTTGTTTGTTTCAGGTCTCGGCATTTCTTCTGCCACCCTACCACCATGTTGTGATATTTCTGCTGAGTCATTATGGACTTGGTTGATTGGATTGTTTATGTGAGCTTCAATGTTATGGAATCCCAAACCATCCCGCACTAAACATTTCATTTCATTAGCAAAACTTGGACCATTTGTAAATAAAGACTCTTCTCCATGTACAACAGGACCAGCAGAAACTGAATGTAACCCCTTGTCTTCCATTTTCTGTATTTTTTGATGTATTTTCTTTTTGGGTATTTATGCCTATTATATTTATCCATCTCTTTTGAACCGTGTATTGGATCTTTTTTTTTTCAATATATTCAACTATTTGTTTTGATGTTTCTTAATTTGATCATCTTAATCCAATTGTCTCATATTATTTCATATCTATTTGATGGGGCCATTATTTTTTATCCCCATTATTTTAATTGTTCACGTCCTATTTTATTTACTTGTTTTGTTCCCATCTCATTATTGTTGGTTCATCCTATTTTATTTGGATCAAAGTTTACCCAATATCCTATTTTTAAAACCCTATCCTATAATCCATTCAAAACCCTACCCGTTACCTAATAGCTAAACCCTACCCGTTAAGCCCATAATTACACTAATCTCTTTCTACCCTATATATATATAACCCGATGCCTCTACTCCTGTTCACCCCGTCCCAAACCCTAGCTGTCTTTGCTCCCGATATTTCGTCCATCCCCTGCACCTCCTGTCCTCCTGTGTGCTCTCCCAGTCTCGACGCCACAGCCCCACAGCGACTCCCCCGTCTCCTCTTCTCCTCCTTGTGATGCAGCAGCACCTAGGCACCGCCTTGTAGCAACATAGCCCCGTTGTGTGTCTCCTCCCGAGTGCCATCCTGCCACACACCAGCACCCCAATGCCCCTGCGCCAGCAGCGACGCCCTGCAAAGGCGCTCAGTCCCGACGTCCCCCTCTGTGCTGTGTCGCTCCTCGACGACTGACAGCAGCAGCGAGCGTTCCCCGCCGTCGTTTCGCCGCTGTCGTCGCTGTTCTTCTGTGCTCAAACCCTCCGCTGCCCTCTCTCGTGTGCGTGTGTAGGATCTCGTTGCGATCGTGTGTTTGTTGTTGGTCCGTAGTTCGTTCATTCGTTGAGTTCATGCCCAGGAATCCGTTCTCGTTATTCTCGCTCTTTGCATCGTTTCTGCCGTCGTCTATAAGGCAAGTAACTTGTATTCTTTTTGTTGTGTAATACAAGTACTAAATACCGCCTGTAGTGTAGTTGTGTTATAGAGATAATTCTTGTGTAAAACCCCTGTTATATCTTATCTCTATATGTTGATCTGTCCGTAGTTGTCACACCACTCACGACATGAGAGAACTTAGAGATATTCACTTCTTGATATATATATATACGTGGTGTTCGTATGATGTCATATGCTTGCTTGTGTCAGTCATAGTATAACTCGTTGTAGACTTGTCAAACACCCTATTCCATGTTTCTTGGACATCTAGTATACCATATTTCACATTTTGTTATGATTTGGATGTGTTACATATGAACTAGTTGATTTTATGCATGAAGAATATTTCTGTCTTTTCTGTTATCCCATTTTTGTTCAGTATTTTTGACTCCATTAAGGTCAGTATATGAAAATTATTTGTGAATATGAATTATAGAGAATTCTTTCTAATTTTCAGAATTTCTGACAGATCTCAGTTTTGATTTATGAGTTGCAAGTTATTGCCGTTTTACTACAGAGGTGTAGAAAATTCCAAATTCTGTTTTCTATAAATTCTGTGTGTTAATTTATTTTTATAATGATACTAAATATAATATTTTGATTCAATATTTTCTGAGTACAACTATACTTGATTGGAATTAAGCTCTAATTTTTGTGGATTTAATTGATAACTTTTATAAACTATTCTATACTTTCAAACAACTACTATATTTACAAAATTTTCATACTATTCAGTAAAGAAACATAAATTCAACCTGATTCTATTTGCTGTTTACAAAAACTTGGTGAATATGAACTGTATCCTACTGTATTTATTTTATCACCCTGTTGACGGATCTGGATTTCGATTTATATTTGGCAATCTACTGCTGTTTTGGTACTGCTGTGTTTATAATTTCAGATTTACAAAACTACTCTATCTTGCTACTTTCTGATTTTACTTGACTATTCTATTTATGTTGGAAAATTATGAAACTTTATTTTCTGATATTAAACATACAAGGGAATACCCCAGATTTTTCTTGGATTTAATCAGTAAGTTTTTTATGTTGTTTTCCTGTTTATGAATACAAACTTCCGATTTCTAGCAGAACATGTTTTCTGGATACAATTCTGTTTTGAGTCTTGTTTTTGTAAAATAACACCTGACTTATATATATTTGCTGGATTCAGCCGAGATTTTATTTTCCAATTTTTCTGACGGATCTAGATTTGCATATTTGTAGCAATGGAAATTCCAGATTTAGTGTAGTACTGTCTTGCTATCCTGAACTAGAATTTTCGTTGTTCTGTCCTTTTATGTGTTTCCTTTCACCTGTACATGTTCATCTTTCAACCTGAACCTGTTACTTGTTTATGCCATGTTATTCTTGTCCTGTTTTATGCACATATATGTCTGTTTGATAATAATAACAAGTAACCTAGCTGGGGTTAAGGAAAAGACCTTAGTAGTGGAAAATATAGGTATTTATACTCAGAAGGGGGCTGTGTTTCCCATTTTATATTTGATTCATGTTGATACATGAACCTGTTGCACTTTATGTTTGATTCATGAATCCGTGGATTCGTGAACCTGTTGTATTTTATGCTTTGATGGATGTACCTGTTGGTTTGTGTACCTGATACCTGATGATACATGAATCGGTTGATTCGTGTACCTGTTGATTCATGAAGCTGTTGATGCATGAATCAGTTGATTCGTGTATCTGTCTGATTCATGAATCTGTTCCTCCTACCTGCTACCTGCTACCTGACGCTTGAGTACACGGTCCTATAGAAACCCACCACTAGGCCTAAATGAAATTTGCATGTATGTAGCAACCATGTGGTAAAAAAATATGGAATGCATGAAGTGGTACCTAGATAGTAGTAAATATAAGACTTGACATGACATAATACCTGTTACAAGCTTACCTGATACATGATTACCTGTACATGCTACTTGACACCTGTTACACATTTACTTGCTTGCATGATACCTGTTACCTGTCACATATCATATATACCTGTTAGCTCACCACATTACTTGATTAGTTGCCATGTCTATTCCATGCTATGTCGTTTATTCTTTTCCTGTACTTGTGCTTGCACTACAAGCGGCCCGTAACTTGTATTGACGGGAGTTTTGTTTTCTTTTTCCTTTTCCTGCAATTTATTAAATTGCAGATTATGGTGATCAGTTGCCCGACAGAGTAGGTAATCTGAGATTCTAGTCCTGGAGTTCTTGCTACTATTATTATTATTATTTCCTGTTACTTATTTTGAATAAATGTATTGCTACTTGGATTATTTTGTATTGAGCAATGCGACCCAGAATTATTAACTTGTTCAGATCTGATTTATTTGAGATTATTAAATTTTGTTTCAAGTAAATTTCTATTGGTATATTGATTCATATATGCATGCGTGGTTGACTTCTCTTGCTTCTTACTCTGATTATTCCTGTAAAATATTGTAAAGATCCTGACAGCTTATGGATGATGAAAGTCATTCGTTGGACTTAGTCACGTATCCGTATTCCATATTCTCTTTTTGAGAAGCGGGGCGTGACACTGAACGAGCAGACTCTCTATGATAAAACCAATGTGTATAACATAGTAGGAAACCATTGTAAATCAAGTGTCTCAACTACATTGCACATCCTCAAAGCACAGCTTGAACATCGGGCACATGGACAAAAAATTATGTTCAGATCAGGCAAATTGCTCTTTGCAAAGTTAATAAAATCTTTAACACCATCCCGTTACGTCTTGGCTAATCGTGACTTATTTATCCAACTTTTATCCATTTTGAAAAATAGGAGTCGATCTGAAATTTAAGTTTCATAAATTAAAGCTCGTATTCTTTCATTAAATTGACTAACATATGTAGATCAATTCCAAAAAAATACATAAATATCTAACTATGCATACATCATATGTATTCATTCACTTTAGTGAATTAGGCAAACACTTTCATATTCTCAACATATGTGTTCATCTACATTAGTGAATTAGACAAACACTTTCATATTCTCAACATATTCTCAACATATGTATTCATCTAACTAAGCATACAACTATTTTCTTTAATAAACTCATAGCAAAATAGATACCCAAAATTTAGCGAATTAGGCAAACACTTTCATATTCTCAAGATAGTAAAATAGACACGGCTTATACAACATCAACATCAACATCAACAAATTTCTACAATAAAAACATGCCTAAACAATCAACACACGTATTCTCAAGAACCAAAAAAAAAGGTGATACGTGCCCCTTAACTGCATTGTTCCATCACTTGCCCACATTAGCTCTAACAAAGCATACAATAGCTGTACTTTCATATGAGTTCATTCAACCCAAATTAAAAATAAAATCCGAATGTGGAGTATATATCAACAATTATAGTAGACACTTATTCGAATAAAAAATTATCACAAATTTTAGAATTAGATGATTAAAGATTCGTGAAAACCACATAAACCAATATCAAATCCAGATATAACATCAACCAATCTCACAAGTAACAAAAAACTTTCCTACAGTGCAACAACAATTCAATATTACCTAGTCACTAAAGCAAATTCTTTCTAACAAACAGGTATATCATTGTGCCTATTCTCGAAATTGAAGACCCCACTATATCTATCCCAATTCCGTATCATGTGAGCTACAATTCCTTAATCGTTCATCGTCTTGCTTAATCAAATTTAGAAACTTTAGTACAAGATTGATAAATTACTGAAGTTGCCGATTATGGAGAAAAAGCACCGGTGGAGGGAGATAGCACCAGCAGTAGAAAGCAGAGTCGGAGGGAGAGAGAGAGAGAGTGTGTGTGTCGGTGGAGTGAGATAGTTGCGGTGAGGGAGGGAGGGGCGGCGAGGGTACAACGGCGGAGAGGGTACAGAGCGCCGAGAGTAGCAAGCTGGGGACGGAGGGCGAAAGAATGCCGGTGAGGAAAAATTATTCTGGCGACGGCGGCGAGGGAGGGGCAGCAGTGAAGAAACAAGAGATGGCGATGATATAGCAGCGGTGAGAGTATAGCGACGGCAGGGGAGGCCCGACAACGAAGGACGGAGGGGCGGCAGCAAGGGAGGGTCGGCGGAGAGTGGTGTCGGGGATTGAAAGGGAGGGAGAGAGAAAGATGTATAGAGATTTGGGGAGAAATGAAAAGGTAGGGTGGGAGTAATAAAAACTTACTCTATCTCAGCATTTTCCACAAAAAACATCAGGAAATGTATTTTAATATATATAAATTATTATTATAATTATTATTTTATTTTTAGCCGTATCTTACATACCGTGAGTTAAAACACACTTCTACAAGTTGCGTTAGGTTCTGTGTGGTGAATCCTGACTTGTCCCAAAGTTTCGTATTTTTTGAATGTCAGTAAAAGTAAACATAAAGATTATAACTGATTATAAAAGAGTACAATCCTTGTTCAAGAAATTTAGAACACCGTTATTAGCACTGAGATGATAAATATATACTCAAAAGGAGAGAGTATAGATTTAATAAATGTGTTTTACCGAGTTCTATGTCTAATACTGATAATTCTATTTTATCAAATTCATATTTCATAATAATTTACATTATTTATCATAACATTCCATAAAAAAACATTTGTGCTATCTGCATATAAAAAGTTAAATAAAAAATAATGTAATATAATAAACATAAAAAAATATATCATTATACAACCAAAAAAACTAAAATTCTATACCTATCCCGGTGGTTGTCAATATAAACGCCGGGATAGACATCACTATTAATTGATCAAATTATGCGGATAGTTTATCCTGGCGTTTATACTACAAATGCCGGTATAGGTACAATAAATACCGCTGTTTATAGTATAAACACCGTTATATACAATACATATACCGGCGTCTCTTGTAAACGCCGGAATAGGTGTTCGAATATATATATATATATATATATATATATATATATATATATATATATATAATGCTATCTATCCCAGCGTTTCTGTACAAATATCGGGATAGATACGCCGTTATATTCCTTGCGGTTTGTAGTGATGTTATTTTTTTTAAAATAATTTCTTCAAGGATCTTAGAGTAAGTTTTCAAGTTTCTGTTTAAATTTAATTCAATTTTTTACTTCAAAGATCGTAGTGTTAGCCTTGGAGTTGCTTTATTAGTCATTCAATTTTTTTAATTCTTAATGATGTTTGATGATTGTAAATTCTGCACTAATTTCTTTTTTCTTTAAATTTTTTTATTTTTAATCTTTTCTTTCAAGGATCTTACGGTTTGTTTAGAAGTTTTTCGTTGATGTTAATTTATTTACTTTCCATCAAAGATCCTAGTGTTTAGTCTTGGAGTTGCTTTATTAGTCAAACAATTTCTTAATTATAATAAAATGATGTTTGATGATTGTTGTTGCTATTTTCTGTGTGGGAGCAAAAAATAATGTGAATTCTTTTAGGAAAACAATAAAAGATCTAATCTTTACTTTTTGCAGACTCTGATCGCCGTAAACTAATCATGATTCTGAAATCTGATGCCATGGATGGTTAGATTTGATCTGAACGTTTGTGATCACTTCGGTTGACCTGCAAAATAGTCTGAAACACCGGGATTGACCCCGGCGACACCCTCTGATGCCTAAATCAGAAAACTCGGAATATATAAAGAGTTTTGTTAGCAAAAATTGTGATTATCTAATTTCTAAAGAGGTCATGCTTTGTGCAATCTTTTTATTATTATTATTAACATTAAAGAAAGCCCCTTATTATTTATAGTCGCTTTGGAGTCAGTTTCAAAATATTAGATTTATCTCTAATTACCGCTATTTTGATAAGGTTTGTTACCCTCTGCTATGTTAAGATATTAAGTTAGCTAGGACTATTTTTTTGATAATGAGAGAGTTTTGAAAACACTCTCTTATGCATGGAAAGACATAAATACTTACCCTTTAGAGATAGAGAATTTAAACAAACTCTTTTGGATGAATCCTGACTTCTTCAAGTTGGACTTCTTTGGTAGCCTCTTATTATAGGCCAGGTCGAGTCGATGGGCATAAAGAGGTCCAACTTCCTCTTACGATTTTGAATCTGCTAAAATATATCATTTTATTCCTAAGGATTTTAATATTCGTGTCAGATTTAAACGGTTTTAATTTAGTTATATTTTTACTCATATCAAGATATTTTTTTAGTTTTTTTAATTTTCCAAAAGTCTTCTCACTTTTCGTGGTAGAGCCTATCTAAAATTTTTCAAGGTTAAGCTGCTGAGCCATGCCTTACAGTTATAACTTCTGAAGCTGTCTGTGCTGTCCACTTTCCCCAATACTAACTCCATCATATGATTTTCAGACAAGTTTCAGGTAATTGACAAATCATTTGGCTATGATACACCTGTTGAAGAAGCACAGAGGGCTATAAATGCAAATTTATTTACAGACTGTCCCACTTTTTAAAAATCTTGACCAAACTGTCCTACTTTTGAAAATATTTACAAAACTGGTTCAATTTAGGACACGTCAGCATAAAAATGCCATTGACAATAATGATATCTGTTATTTTGATATCGTTGTTGCCAACAGCGGCACCTGTAATTTTTTTTTCCATTGCCGCTATTGGAAGTAACTGCATCAATGCATATTTCATTCGCTTAAAAAATCTATGACTTGAGAAAAAATTTGAAAGTGAAAATCATTTATAATTGATGCTGCTATTTCCAATAACGGCATAATTAACCTGATGTCGATGCCGCTATTAACAATAACGACATCACTATAATCCACAATGTACTCCAAATTTCGTGCAGATGCATCAACTGCAAACTCATTTTCGACCTTGATGCAGCCAGTATCTCTCAAAACTCAAAACATAAAAGTTGCAGAGTTTTGTCTTGGTGTTCCAAGCATTTTGAATTATCTCAATCAGAGTTCGTATGATAAAGTTATGCCCAGATTACGTAGTGATATCGAAACTGCCCCGAAATTTGGTATACACTGTGGATTATAGCCGTTATTGCTAATAGAAGCATCTGGCTAATTATTCAATTATTGGGAATAATGACATCAGTTATAAGTAATTTTCACTTACATTTTTTTTTGAACAGTTTCGACATTGCTACGTAATATGAGTACAACTTTATCATCCAAACTCCGATTGAGATAATTCAAAATGTTATGGAACACCAAGAAATAGATCTACAACTTTTATTATTTGAGTTTTGAGAGATACTGGTTATATCAAGGTTGAAATTGGACTTAAAGTTGACGCACCTATACAAAATTTGAAGTACACTGCGGATTATACTGATGTCGTTATTGCCAATAGCAGCATCAGGCTAATTATGTCATTATTGGGAATAGAGGTATCAGTTATAAGCGATTTTCACTTACAATTTTTTTTCTCAAGTCATAGAACTCGTAAGTGATTGCGAGATATACTGATGTTGTTACTCCCAATAGCGGTAATGAAATGTATTTCACAGGTGCCGGTATTGCCAACAACGAGATCAAAATAATAGATACAATTATTGTCAGTAGTGTTTTATGCTTACGTGTTCAAAACTGGATTAGTTAGGTAAATATTTTCAAAGTGGGTCAGTTTGGTGAATAGTTTCATAAAGTAGGTCAGTACGGAATTTTTTTTATAAATGCATGTACATGTTGAAGTTTTTTTTTAATGTATCGGATAGAGCCAAAAGGCTCCAGCCATCAAAAATATATTAATCAATAATAACAGTACATATACAAATAAATAATCAAAGGCTTTACAAGATGTAAAACAACGAGAGCGAATTAAATACAATGAAGTCTAAACTAGGAGGCAAAGAATGCCAACTAGGGAACAATAATACAAACGAAGACGCAGTCGATGTACATGTTGAAGTTGAAAGCGGGGATAATGGTGTCGGTATTGTGAATCTTATGGTTCGGTACAGGGGTAAGCTATCATTTTAGATGTTTATAAAATTACAACTAGATCGAATATCTTGGTGTCGATAACGTTATTTTCAAAGGACAATAGGTTTACCTAAAATTGGAAAAATAACATCTTCTGCAGCGAGATTTATTGCTATGCATGCTACCTTGGCAACACTACAAAATAACCGGGATAACCCCGTGAAACTATTTTGGCATTTCGGTAGTTTCGCCAGGGAATCCGGCATTTTTCAAATGGGTCAGCGGGTGCTTAGGCTAATCCGGCATTTTCAAGCACTGGGTATTCAGGTATAAAACCCAAAAAATCCAAACACTAAATCACAAAATTCCCACATTCCAACTCTCCTTCCCTCTCTCCCGCTCACTCACGCCTTCGCTCATCACCATTCACGCTGCCGTCACTCATCACCATTCACGCCGCCGTCGTTGTCCCTGTCGTCGCCGTCCCCGAGGTCTTCCCTCACTCTCGCCGTCGTCCATCACTGTTCGCAACGCCGTCGCCGTCCCTGCCCGTCGCCACCTTTCTCTCCCCTTCACCGCCGCCGCCTGTTGCTCCCCTATCTTGCTCACAAATTCAACGACCCTTCCAAACCGTAGAAACACAAAAAAAGTATCATTTTAACCCTAATTTCAATTTCAATTTCAATTGTTGTTGGTGATGGGAGCGAGTTATCACGACTGGGGATGCTAGCATTATTGTGGTCAGTTGGGTTTCCTTTGATTTGGTTATTGATGTTTTACGACTTCTTTTTAATGCAATTTTTTGGGTTCATTTTGTATTCATTGGTGGTGGTGTATCTGATTGTTGGAGGGCTTGGAGCGAGACGAGTCTTTGTTCTTGCTGCTATTGGATGGTCGATGTTTGTGGCTTGGAATTCGAAGGTACAATGGTTAGTACTATTTTCTTTTTTTTTTGTTTGTTTGTTTGATTTTTTAATTTTGGTTCAACTGGGTTAGGTTTTTTAAGGAATCTAGTCTAAAAGAGAGAGACCATGCAAAGAAACTAATGGAATACGGGTATATAATGTTCCATTTATGTATCAGTACATTATAATTGGTTACAAGATGAGTTTCTTTGTATCTAAAATACTGTTCTTGTTGATGAAATTAGAACAAACGCGGAGGTAAAGTGAAGCTTCAACTGAGTTTGATCACCTTGAGAAAGGCGACACTTTGAATGGTATGTTATATATATATATATATATATATATATATATATATATATATATATATATATATATATATATATATATATATATATATATATATATATATTTTGATGATACGGATAGAGTCAATTGACTCCAGCCATGCATTAATCAATCAACAAATATACATTAAAGGTTTTACAAGTAGTAAAACAAGCGAAAAGCAGGAAATAAAAAATACAGATGCAGACCAATAACGACACCACTCGACAAACGCGAAATAGATTCAGACGTCGGAAAAGGAAACCACCAAGACGGATCGATGCCGATGCCGAAGCTAAGGCATCACCGGGAGACCCCAATCTTGACATGAACAAAGAAGCACACCCCGATCTCCGGCCAGAAGCACCAACGCCAATATCTAACAGCGTCGCGGCCACCTGAATACCACAGGCAAAGTGACGGGGTCGGAAGATCGCAGCACCCCAAATCAACAGGGAAAATTGCCAGGGGGGGTAAATAGAGCAGAGGAATAAAACTAAAGTAAAGCATGAAATGAAGCAATAGATAGACAAAATGAAATCGATCAGTCGGACCAACCTGATTGAAAAACCAACCGCCATCATCGACATAAAATAAGTAAGCAATACACATGAAACCAACCTCAGTCAGCAAGATCAGAACACAACAAAAAGAACCTCCATACCATAAAAGATGTAGAGCATAGACAGTATAAATACAGGGGAGAACAAAGCCACGAAGCGGCCAAAAAGATGACCCGAACTGAGCCAACGCTAAAGTTAACACATAGAATAGAGCATTAAAAAAAGGAGGGTAGGTGTTAAGAAACCGGCCCAAAGCTAAGTAGGCTAGGGGCAGCAAAATTCCAGACCAAGAGGCTGCCTAACACCGCAACCAAGCACTGTCAGATCCCCCCAGAAAAATGGGAAGCTATACTCAGTCAACCCTGCAAACATACAATATGGTATAGACGAGAAGTCAAAATGCATCTCAAGAACAGGAGAAACAGTAGATAAGAATGTTACAATAACAGAAATGAAATGAGCAAGATCAATAAACAGTAATACCCATGGAAGCGAACGGGATACGGTAGAGAATGTTAAATAGCGTTGAGATTAATAAGACAATGGAAGGCATCTTCCAATCTCTCATACATGAGAGCTTCTCTGGCTTCTACTTTTAAATTTGAGGACCAAAATTTGAAAAGATAAAAGAATTCATCAGTGATCGAACGGGAAGAAGAGGCCGAGTGCCGAAAAATTCTCTTATTCTTCTCCCTCCATAAGATCCAAACGATAATCTGAAAGGAAAGATACCATGATCTGAGAAATCAGCAATTCGAAGGGGGCTCTTCCAGCATTCGGCCAGACTGACCAGAATGGCTGGCGATTCCCAAGCGAGCACAGAGATCTTCCAAAGAGGAATCACAAACTCACAGCTCACGAATAAATGGTTCACATTCTCAGGTTCGGAAGAGCATAGCGGACACAACTGGCCCCATGCTACATTTCTCTTGTTAAGGATTTCAACGGTCAAAAGTTTATTATTTAGGGCGAGCCACGAAAGAATTTTCACCTAGATAGGGGCACAGGATTTCCACACCAGGTCAAAGAATGGCGATAAGATGCCTCTGAAATTATGGAAACGATAGTAAGAACGAACCGAGAAGGTCCCTGATGCGTTCCAACGCCAGACTATCTCTTCTTGATCATGCCAAACAAAATTGTTGAGGGTGGCTAGAAGATCATTAAATTCCGGAGTTAGATGATGGGGGAGAATGGTCGCTAGAGGAATCAACCAATGCCTTTGCAAGCTGTTGGTTATATAGGAGTCAACAACCAAAGCACTAGGATTGGAGGTCAGACGATAGATCGAAGGAATGGCGGAGGCTAGAGTAGTGTTACTGATCCAAAGGTCGGTCCAGAGTCTGACCTTGGAACCCTCGGCACAGACGTGGCTTAATCTGCAATGGAAAGACGCCGACGCTTTCCACACTCCTCTCCAGAAATGGGAGGCATTACGATGAATTAGAGATGGAAACCTCCACCAATCATCCTCCGAAAAGTATCTATCCTTGATACTGATGATCCAAGGTAAATCCTCATTTTTGAGAAATCTCCAGAGCCATTTGCCCAGTAAAGCTAAATTTTGGTTCCTAAGGTCTAAAACCCCTAAACCTCCAGCTTCCTTGGAAGAACAGATAAGTTTCCAGTTGCATAGATGCGATCCGGGTTTGTAAAGAGAAGATCCTGGCCAAAAGAAGTTACTTCTGATCTGGTCAATCCTCTTGATAACCTAAGATGGAACGAAGTAGAAGGACATCATGTAAAGAGGAATTGAAGATAGAACCGAATTAAGCAGGGTCAATCTACTTCCACGGGATAGTAGTCTCCCTGACCACACGGATAGTCTGGATTCGACCTTATCGATCATGGGGGACCAATCCGAGATATGTAATTTACCCCATCTTAGAGGAATACCCAAGTACGTGATTGGAAAGGAAGCAATTGGGCAGTTAAAGAATTCGGATATTTCCTCCTGTCTATTAGGAGAACCTCCCAACCAGAGGACAGAAGATTTTTGAAAATTGATCGAGAGCCCTGGGGCTAATTCGAAGCAATAGAGCAGGAGCTTAAGGTTTCTTAGAGACTGGGGATTAGGCTTAATTAGCGAAAATGATAGTGTCGTCAGCATACTGAAGAATCAGCACGCCGTTGAAATTACGAGAATTTCCAAGCCCTTCAATGACCTGGGCTTCCCAGGCATTGCGAAGGAGCTTACTGAATACGTCTGCCACCAATGAGAAAAGGAGGGAAGATAGCGGGTCGCCTTGCCTAAGACCGCATTTAATACTGAATTTGTGGCCCTCGGTGTCATTGATGAGAATCGAGGAAGTACCAGCGAAAAGACTGGATTTAATCCAAGCAATTCATTTGGGGCCAAAGCCTCTATGAAGCAGAATATCAAGGAGAAAATTCCAACTGACGTTGTCATAAGCTTTTTGAAAATCAAGTTTAAGCAGAATTCCTTCCGAGTTAGACTTATGACAAAGAGAAATGATCTCTTGGGCCAAAGCAACACTATCAAGGATAAAATGATCTTTGATGAATCTCGATTGGGCCGGGTCGATGAGAGGGAAGATAATAGCGCTAAGTCTAGCAGAGAGGACCTTCATAATTATTTTGAAAGTGGTGTTGATCAAGCTAATCGGCCTGAAGTTGGCCACAGTATTCGCTCCCATCATTTTAGGAATGAGAACAATATGGGCGTAGTTGATACGGTCGAAAGAGAACGAGCCTAGGTGAAGTTCAGAGAACATACGGAAAAGGTCATCTTTCAACCAATTCCAGAATTTTTGGAAAAAGAGTGCGGGGAAACCGTCCGGTCCCGGCGCTGCATCGCTTTTTAAAGCAAACACTGCCACTTTGATCTCGTCCATAGTGAATGGAGCGTCAAGCGAAGATAGGTCAAAGTTTTGCTTACCGTACAACTGATGCCAATCGAGACTAATGGCTCTTTGTTTTGAGATCCCAATGAGATTTTTATAGAAGGAGAGAAAAGAATGGTGAATATCGAAGTCCGAAGACAGTTCGATCCCATCTTTAACAATCGACGATATACAGTTACACCGTTGTCTATGGGATGCGAAGTTATGGAAGAAAGCGGTATTGCCATCTCCCTCCCTGAGCCATCGAAATTTGGCTCTTTGAGCCCATTTTAGATGGTCTTGGAGGAGGATATCGAAAATTCCCGTTTGCAAGAACGCCGTTCATCAAACAGTGCTTCAGAAATAGGTCCCTGCTCCTCCATCTTATCTATAGATTCTATGGAGGACAGGTAAAAGTTTTTAAGGAAATTAGTATTAAATTGCCTTTCAAAGCACCACAATTTGCATCTGAATTTAATCGCATGAAGTTTCAGAAGGATGGAACCCAGTCCTGAGGATCCTGAAACCGCTGAAAGTCAATCAATAACCAGGTTGACAAAAACTTGATCCTGTAGCCAGAATTTCTCAAATCTGATTTTGCGAGGGCGAGGGAAGGGGAAATTGGAGTGAAAAGCGATGGGCACATGATCAGAAGATGGATTGGGTAACCCCTGAGCGAAAGAGTTGTGAAATTGATTAATCCACTTATGGGAGACCAAGAAACGATCGAGTTTTGCCATCGTAGGGTGATGGCGGAGGTTCGACCAAGTGAAGGATCTGCCCGACAGAGGAATATCTGTCAGCTGCAGCGAGCGGATGCAATCGTTGAAGTTGGCAGAACGATTGCCGATAAAAGAAGAATTCGATCTTTCGAAACCAAATCTAGTGACACTGAAGTCACCACAAACGATACAAAGGCCACTGGCATAGGTATGAAGAGATTGGAATTCGTCCCAAAACAGGGGACGACCCTCAGAGGAGGATGGACCGTAAACCGAAATCACCGTAATCTGGGTATTAAGCGGAACCCAATAGAGTTGTACGATAAGGAAGAAGTTGAGGCGCTTAATCGCTGTAAGCGAGAATACTGCCTCTTTAAATCCAAAAAGAATGCCTCCTCTAGATCCTAAGGCGTCTAGAGAAATCCATTTAGAAATAAAAGATGCTCCGATAGACCTAAGAATCGCGGGAGAGGGAAATTCGAGTTTAGATTCTTGAATGGAGATGAGATCACAATGAGATGAAGAGATGAGCTGAAAGATCGCCCTTTGTTTGACAGGACAATTCAGTCCCCTAATGTTCCAAGACAAACTAATCATAAAACCTTTGTGCTCCAAGACTCTTAACCGTTCTTTCTCCCTGATGGAAAATGCCACAGAAGAAGGCGAGTAGTGGGTCAAAAAACCTAACTGCATCGAAGTGTTAATAAGGTCATGATCAGATAATTTAGCAAATTGGAGATGGAAAATCGAGCCAATAGGCGTCGGATCTGATAAAGACTTAGCGGGACCAATGACCTCGTCTCTGTACGCTGTCGTTGGACTTGTGCTCCTGAAGGGACGAAGGTCCAAGGCTCGCGTAGGAGCTTTGGCCATTAGTCATGCGCTAGTTCTAATCAGATGGGTAGTGGGTCTAAGACCAGAGGAAGCGAACTCTCTGGGATGCGCGCTAACCTCGTCCATAGGGATGGGAAGCGTAACGACAGAATCGATCATAGGTAATTGCTCGTGGATATGAATCCAAGCAGATGGGGTATTGATGGTCGATGGACCCGAGAGTGGTTCCGTCGACGGTAACAAAATACCGTTGGCCTTAGGTCGAAAAAGGGTAGAAGAAATACCCAGAATAGCCTGCATAGCAAGCTCAAGGTCGGGAGATACATAGCCCTGCTTTCCCGACCCAAGGAAGAAAGAAATATGAAGGCGAGGAGAGCGTTGGAAGCGACAGAAAAAAGCACAATGACAAATAAAGCGCAGAGCAAACGATTTAAAAGTCGCAAGATTGAAAATAGTAAAAAACCAATTAGGATTTACCTTGGGAATGGAGAGGTCCCGCTTCCGATCTGCTTCCTCGTCTTCCAACAGGTCGTCTTGATCAATCCAGTTAACCGCCTTCGAGGGGGCTGAGCTTTTGATCTTAATGGGAGACAACTTAGGATCGGCTGCAGTAATCGAAGAGAAGTGAGCTTGTCTTTGGAATTGTTGCCAGTCAGATTCTAAGTGTGGATTGATATCCCACTGTGGCCAGAGTGAAGCAGGATCTGTCTGAGAGGTGGCCTGAGTTGAAGTAGCAGGGGGGAGGTGAACTGGAGATGGCGAGCCCTTGGCCACCTGAGAAGAGCCAGGCAAAGACTGTTGCGGAGGCAGAACTTTAGGGGTTGAAGCGGGTTTGAGCGAGCTCTTACCCGCCTGAATAGAGGGAAGATCCGGATTGATCCAAACCAAGTTAGGCAGTTCTTCACCTTGTTCCCAGAACCCTGAGACTTACTAGGAGAAGGAAATTTTTTCTTAGACGGAGCTTTATTAGAAGCTTTCCAGAGGGGTTTCGAAGAGGCCGAGGAGCCAGGATGGAACGGAGAAGTGGCAGTCACTGGCTTGGATGCAGCCTTTGGAGGAAATGCTGGAAATGCTGAAGCTGAGTCACTAGAGCGTACCGAAATATGGTACTGAACCGACACTGGGAAGGAGACGTTGCCGTCTTTCAGGATATAAGCTTCGATACGCTCTTGGTGCTCGGGGATATTGAAGATCGCCTCAACTTGCATACACCCCGAGGCAAGCTTAGAGGCCGAAGCAATGCTAACAATAGCTCCAACACAATTAGTCATATCGCCCATACGATGCAGAGAGTCACAAAAAGGAGGCAACCCCAGCAACGTGACTTTAGTGGGTAAGGAACTGGGGCAGCAAGTTGGGGGGACGACTTGAACCCATTTGCGAATTGATAATGAAATAGATCCAATCGCTAAAGATGAGTTCTCAATTAATTGTTGCAGCAATTTGGGGGACGGGCAACGAATCACAACATCACCGTTAGAGCAGGAACTGAGAAACTAGTCCCAATCCTTCACATTACAAGAGATACTTAGGAAAGAGTTGAAGGTGAAGATTGGAACTATACCTTCGGAAAAAGAAATTGCTCCATAAGTATCGAAGAATTTCAGGCGATCAGACAGTTTCGTGCTGGGGATGAACATGTACGAAATAATCGGCTTGGAAGGGATTTCTGGAGGAGAAACTTGAGATATTGCAAGCAGATCGATAGCTTTCGAGATGCGGCTTGTTAGAGGAGGAGTGGGGAGGAGAGGCAATTTGGAGGAAGATTTTCTAATCTTCGGAATATCGGTGTTAGCAACGGCTAACTTGCGTTGGAGCGCAGGAAAATCGAGTGCCGATAGAACATGCTCAGGGATAGGAACTCCAAGAGTAGTCCCTAGCAATTTCTGTAACGCAAAACAACGGGGGCGAGAATGGCCGGGCTTGAAACAAAAGAGGCATTTCATGGTGGAGGAACAGAATTTTTTAATGTGACCCGGACGCAGACAACGGAAGCATATGATGTGGGATAGAGTGTGAGAGGAAGATTGGGGAACGGAAGAAGAAGATGAAGGAGTGGAGAATAGGCGGGAAACTTGTAGATGGGAAGCTCCAAGAAGCTTCCTAACACTGGGCTTGATGAGCTCTGATGAACCGAGCCCACCATCCAAACCGACCTTATCTTTTTTCCCCTTTTTTCCTTTTTTAACCACTTGGACCCATGATAGATCCATGGGTCTCAATAAGGGGGAGAATAAGAAAAGCCCAGTAAATAGAAAAATGGGGAGAGGAGAAGCAACTTAATTTGCAACACAGTCGGTCGAGATGCGACTGAGGAAAGCCACAAGGAGGACCTGCAACAACAAATGAATTGGCAGACAGGTTGCCCAAAGTGCGGAGGGATAAAGAAGATTGAACGAGGACAACAAGGAACGCCCTATAGACTTAATCTCAGAACTGATTAAGTCTAGAAACGGCAAGCACAAAATTGCCCCAAAATAAACTGGATTCGATAATAATCGAAAACCGGATTGAATTAGCAAGACTTCGATAGATAGTTAAAGGGAAAACGATCCCGAAGAGCAGGGACGCCTAGAACAGGGTCAACAATACAGACCAAAAGACCCCACCGGTGAATAATCAATCCTTAACACAAGTTGCCACAGGTGACGAACCATAAAACAATCACTGCACCAATCTTATAAGATGAGAAGTGTTCAGGAAAGCTTATAGTGAGGGGGCGCTGCAGTGACTTACCAAGGAAAAGGACGCCGGCGATCAGCCCACACCACCACCGCGAAAACCCGTCACAAAGATTGAGACTAGAAACGGAGAGCTGACGCGGACGAACCCACGGACGTCCAGGGGGGGAACCGACAATGATCGACTAGCCGGTCGAGGAGCAGAAGAGAGCAAGGATGAAGGCTGGCGCACCGCAGAGTGCAACACCAGTCAATCGTACGGCTGAGGACCAGGAACGCACCGCCGAGGTTCCGGAGCAAAGGGAACGAGGCCGAGCGGGGGAGGAGAAAGGTAGAACCGAAACTGTGGCTCGAGCGGACGAGACGAAAAGGGTATGGGGAGGAAGGAGAGGCGAAAAGAATTAAAGAAGTGAGAAGGAGGAGGGGACGAGCAGAAACGCCGAATCTGAGGAGACGAGGAGACCAGTAATGGAGTAGAAAAGGAGACCAGTAGAAGAGGAGACCAGGGATATATAAATATATATATATATATATATATATATATATATATATATATATAGAGAGAGAGAGAGAGAGAGAGAGAGAGAGAGAGAGAGAGAGAGAGAGAATGTTTCAGAGGTTATGAGTGCTTTTACAATATTTTGCTACACAAAATGCAGTGTATATAATTCTATTAATTTTTTAAAGTTAATGTAGTATGTTTGTATGTCTATTACATGAAATATCTTTACTACTATAATGGGAGAAGGGCTTAGTGTAATTTTTCCATCTATCAACCCATGCAACACACGTACATAACTATTATAAATGAACTTTTAGATCAAATCCAGACTACGTCTGAATTTTTACTTTAAAAAAACTATATTTATTAAGACGTGCATCGCATGTGTAAACTACTAGTATTTTAGTAATTACTGTGTGTATCAGATGATTATTCTGTGAATTATGTTAATTGTTCACAATTAAATTGGCTTGGCATCCCTTTCGAAGCTAAAATTTGTTGATTTAATTATTGTTGTTATAAATCATATGAAGAAATTTTCTTGACTATACTAGAGATATTTGATACTAAACAAACACCATTTGATTCCATTCTCTTAATGGATGATTTGTATAAGAACAACCTCATATTGGTAGGAGTGAGTGGCAGGATTGTGGTTAACCAGTCTATAAGTACACCAACATTGCTGCTTGGTAAAAGCTAACACACATTTTCATTTAGTAAATCAACAACTTTTCACTTTAATTTTTCTAATTCATTGAGTTTCTCTCTCTAGATTTTCTAAAGAGAGAAGCTCCCCCAAATAAACCCAAAAACAAAAAACCCTAGATCTAGAAAGTTTGGAGGGGTGGCGGCTGGGCTCTCGCCGCCCTTCCCCGTTCGCCGTTTGTCATCCCGACCTTGCCGCCCTTCACCCGCCTCCACCTCCATCCGAACATCGGCCGCCCCCGCCCTTTCAAGAAATGTCTCCAGCGTCATCTCGCTGCCGTCAATCTCTTTCCAGTCTTCATCCACCGCCTTGTCGACGCCTCCTTGGCGCGAAATTGTCGGTGCTGACATGTCACCGCCGCCGCCGTCGGACTCGACGTTGCTCAAGAGGTCGTTGATGTTCATGGATCCGAGGGATTTGAAGGAGTAAATCAACATTGCTCAAGAGGTCCGTCCCCTTCCCCCCTCCTCCAGCTGCTCCAACAGCGCCTCCGGGGCTCAGTCACGTCGATGCCGTCGGGAAAGTTGGTTGGTTGGTTGGGGTTTCCGCTCCAGATCTGTTGGTTCTTTGCTTCCAGATCTGTGATCTGGGTTGCTTTTGGAGTTAAGGGTTTGCGGGTGGTTTGATTGGGGTTGGGGGTTTGGGTTAGATTGGGGTTGGTTGGCGTTGCTAGATGTTTGCCTGGATGTTCTTCGCGCTTGCCACCATGTCCACACTCTCAGAGCCAATCACGACGATCTGCGGCTATGATTTTGTTTTTGCGAGGGTTGGTAGTGCGTGTGAAGATGCCGGGTGTGCTTCTCTATCTGCGAGTCACTATGATGAGCGGATTATGATATTTTGCACGATTATGGAGCTTGGGCCCGAAGATGGGGTCCCTCTGTGGTGTGCGCTCACTTGTCTCTACTTTCGGGGTGCTTGTCTCAACTGTCGCGGAGCGACTATGTCGTGCCAGAGCATCCTTCCGCGTCTGTTGTCGTGAACGCCATGGATCTGGTGTTCAAGTGTGATCGGGGCGATCGCAAGGTGCCCACCCTCCCGAAGTGCGCTGTCTTGCACGATTATGGAGCTTGGGCCCGAAGATGGGGTCCCTCCATGATGTGAGCGTTTGAGTGTCCTACGATGTCGTCGGTGCAGTCTTTACAGCACCTACAATCAGGCTATTAAGATTCCTCCAGCTTAGGCCACTGGCTCGTGACAGCGTCGCCTCTTACCTCGGATTAGGTGTATGAGTCGAGATAAGTCTGTAAGGTGAGAAATCGCCGGAGAGAGCTAGAGCGTGAGAGAGGTGAAGGTATCCTCTCTACAGCTATCTCCTAGAGCGTGGTGTTTGGTGGGGTGGGCGAGATAGTTGTTTGGTGAAACATAGCCTGAGAAAGCGCTATCGTGTGAGAGGTGAAGGTATCCTCTTCACGGCTATCTCTTTGGTAGCGGCCGTGGGAGTCATTGGCGCATTTGTAGGATGAGTGGTGGAGATGGTGGGAGGGTGCGATCGTGGTGGATGTGCCGTGGTGTCAGAATTCGATCTGCGGGGCTTGGGCCCAAAGATGGGGTCCCCCCAGCGAGGTGAAGGCAGGGCTCGGCGTGTAACACCCCGAATTTCAAAATACAACTGAATTCGAAGTTGCACAGGATCTTTACACTTCTCTTCGTACAATTTTACAAGAAAATTTAAAACTTTACTTTATATTAGAGTAACATTTACATTTAAACTTAAATAGCAGAAGCAATTTACAATATTTACATAAATAGATGTACAACACTTGAAACATTCTTTAAGCTGCTTGCATACTTTAATCTTTGTCAATTCCTTTATCTTGCATAAAGACTGTGGGCACGTTAGTTCTTTCAACTAACAAAATATTATACACGACCATCATCTTTTTGCCGAAACAGTATAACGATTTTTCAATGCTTAACAAACCACAAACTTGTTCACAAACAAAGCTAAGGGGACTATCCTATTGATGTCGTGTTGTGATTGTGCGCCTAGTCCTTAATGCAATTTATTATTATTATTAGATGTCACTAATGCGCACTTGTTCGGATTCTATGCATCCCATACTACATAGGTCCGAGGGCAAGCCCTTAATCGTTCTTCAACTTGTAGGGTTCGATCACTCGCCATGACTTAATATACTACTGTAACTATGGTAAGTATCCTAGATGTCCTATGAGTTATGGGCCTATGGTCAATTCAGCCTCCGTCATGAATCATGGCACCACCCGTAGTTAATCAAACATCTCACAAGTATCGCCACGATCCCGATAATTCCGGAGTAGTGTCCTCGCTAAGACTTGACTCATCAAGTAGGCAACCTATGAATCACTCTCACACCGTAGACTCGAGGCCCTCATACTTGTATTTTTCTCTTACTTTCATCACGTCTTCTCTATTGTTTGGTCTTAATTGTATGAATCATGAACAAAAATTAATTTCTAGGGTTAACTCTTTTCTCTATACCGGTCTTAACCATCAATCAACGCATTTGACCCAAACCTGGTCTATCACCTCAAATATCATATCAATATTTCTTTTATTACCGGTATGAGGCTTAGCTACCCCCTAGTTCTTAATTTTAACTCATAAATACAACATTGAGTTCTTTCATACTCATAAGTTCTTTTCATGATTAACAAAAATTCTCATTCCATGTCACGCCTCGCTTCCCAAAAAGAATACGGAATACGGATACGCGACAAAAGCCCAGCGAATGATTTTCATCATCCATAAGCTGTTCAAGAATCTTTGCAACATCTCACGAAATAATCAGAGTCGGAAGCAAAAGTATCAACCAACATGCACATATGAACCAAAATACCAACAAGAATACTTGAAACCAAATACATTAATCTCAAATAGTCATGATCTGAATAAAACAAATATCCTGGATCACATTGCCCAAATACAAGAATACAAGTATCTGAGACAATGTTCACAATGAGCAACAGGAAATAAATGAAGATAGCAAAAGCTCCAGCCAACTAGAACTTTAGATCACATTCTCCATCGGCCAGCTGACCATCTTGATCTGCAATTAGTAAATTTGCAGGAGAAGGAAAAAGAAAACAAGTACCCGTCAATTGCAAGTTATGGGTCACTTATAATGTAGGATACAAGTTCATGGGGAAACTAACTAATAACATGGTATAAGCATGATGTCAAAATAAACAACTGAAATGGCAAAGTGAACAAAAGTAAATGGCATGAATCAAGTGTCAAGTAATCAAGTATCATGTAAACAAGTGTCAAGTGTCACGAAATCAAGTAATAAGTAACAAGTTCAAGCAAGCATGTAACATATTCAAGTATCATGTTCAAGTATCATGTTCAAGTCTTATAGTGATTTCTACCTAGGTAGCACTTCATGCATTCCATACTGCATGGTTGCTATAACAAACAGTTTCGCTTTAGATTTCATAGTGAACCATAGAGGGCAGTATACTCGAGGACAAGTAATCCAAATCATATACCAAATTCCAAATTAACCAAATCATATACCAAATTCCAAATTAACTAAATCATATACCAAATTCCAAATAATCCAAATCGTATACCAAATTCCAAATGTGGGAAACACGGGCCCCCTTCCGAGTACACGTTTCTGAATTATCCACTATTAGATCTTTCCTTAAACTCCGGCTTGATCATTTATTATTATAATCAGGCATGCATGTATGTATCCCAAAACAAAGCAGGGATAACAGGGTATAAATATGTATCAGGTTCAGGGTGCAAGATAAACAAGTACCGGTACAAGATAACACATAACAGAGTAAAACAACTAGTTTTCTAATTCAGGACAGCAAGACAGTGTTGTACTAAAACAGTGATTTCCGCTACTACAGACATACAAATCTGGATCCGTCGAAGGATCTGGAAAATAGACTCCCACACAAATCCAGAAAATATAAATAAGTCATATAGTAATTCACAACATTTTAACTCAAAACAGGTTTGAATCCAGAAAACATGTTCAGTCAGAAATCAGTTAAACGAATTCTCAGTCAGGAAAACCGCATCAAAACCTCTTAAATAAATTCAGAAAAAATCTGGGGTATTCCCCTAAATGTCTAAAATCAGAATATAAAGTTTTATAATATTCCAGTAAAATTAGTTTAGTCATCAAAAATAAGAAAATATCAAGAAACGATACTTTGGAAAATCTGAAATTCCGAACACTGCTGTACGAAAACTGAAATATCTTGCAAGCCGTGAAACGAAATCCAAATCCGCCAAAGTGATATAAAAATAGATAAAATATACTAACTTTCACATTTCACAAATATTTTCATACCGAAAAAGGAATCATAGTGAAAATAAGGTTCTTTATAGAACAACGAGCAAAATGCAGCATGTATAGATTTTAGAAACGAGCATGAAACATCACATAAAACTTATCAATAAAATTCACCAAAATTCTGGGTAACCCCTAACAAGATAAAAAAATACTGACCAAGGTTTTGAATCAAAATAATATATGTAGCATAGTTCCTTAAAATGATTTGTCACCAAAATTACCGAAAAACAGAATCTGGAAAAGGTCGACACCTCGGTACTAAAACAGTCATAACTCAGTCATACGAAATCAAAATCAAGCAAGGTCAGAGGGGTTTGAAAATAGACGGAATTATCTAAAACTCATGTTTTATACCGAAATCAAGATACTGACTTTAACACAGTCCAAAATAGCAAACAAAACAGAGCAGCGACAAGTTATAGATTTTTCCCTTAAAAACAAAGTCAACATAGATTCAAGAAAATTGATCCAAACAGATCCAAACATGAAATCGAGTCTACCAAGCGTCTAAACATCATAATTTAGGATTATTAACATATCTAAATCAAGGCTATCACATGGTCCTCAATAAATATCCAAACTCTCTAAAAAAGTCTCACATACATGTTCAAATCAAGAACGGGTAAAACCTAAGTTAATTCATGTCCATATTGTGTCGTGAGTCATCTATGGTCAAATTTTCACAATAGAGACTAAACCCATCAAATATAACATAAACAAGAGTCGTCTCTAGACCCAACTACACTATAGGTGGTATTTTTGACTTGCATCAAACAAATGAATTGGAGTACAAGTTACTTGCCTTAACCGAAGATGAAGAATGACGAAAATCAAGAGTAACGAGAATGGATTCCCGACAACGAGAAAAACCCATGAATGAAAATCTACGAACTAATGAATCTAAGCAAACTTGAACGAAAATCTCCACACGAACAAACTCTACCAAAAGAGAGATGATCCAAGAGGGATGATGAAAATAGTGGCTTGCGGCCACAAGAGAACACCAAGGGAGAGAGACTAGAGTGGTATATGGTGGTGTAGGAGGTCGGATGGATGAGAGATATATATACAAGGGGATTAGGGTTAATAGGTAATTGGGTTGTGGGTAATTAGGAGTAGTAGTAGGATTGATTAATGGGTATTGATAAGGATTAATTGCATAGGATTTAAAATAGGATTGAGTTTAATTTAGCTTTGGTAAATCTATTAGGGATCAACAATAGGATTTAAATAAAATATCAAATCGAATAGATAAAGTAATAGATAAAAGTAGGATTATATATCAAAATATATATTGATATACAAAATAGAAATTATTTGAAATACTACAAATACAAATAACAATTGAAATAGATTTTTAAATCAACAATCAAGAGTAAAAAATAAAATAACATAAATAACAAAAATAACAATAATCATAATGAGCATTAACAAAATATTAATAATACAAAAATCAACACATAATAGTAATAAACATAATAATCCAAAGCATAATAAAAATATTTGTATTATAAAAAAATATCATTGGGAACTAGTTATAAATAAACTATTGATTTAAAATAGGTTTTAACAGAAGATCTAATAATACATTTTAACAAAGAATTTGAAAGCAGAAAAATTACTGCACAAAAATTTTAAATATAAAAAAATACACATGAAATACGGGTTTGGGGAAACCGGGGTTACATTCCATGTTCATAGCACTCATGTATTTATATCCATAAGATCTTTTATAACTCAATCAAACATTCACTTTCAATTTCATGTACACTATCATGCATAAACGAATGAATTCAATTTTCCCACTAGTGATATTCAACAATTTGTGCTTTCCACATAATTCTCTTACTCTTATATTAATCTATACTAATTTCCCAAATCCATACTTTTATTTCACGAGTCACAATTTCTTATTACTAAGTCTCATTTTGAATTTCTTCAAACAACTCATTTATTTTTCTTTCTCAAAATAAAACAAATCCTTTCTTGAAAATAGTCTCAAAATTTCAATTATAATACACCAAAAGTTATAAAAATTATTTCATAAAAAACTACATATTTTCAGGGATTTTTCTGTAATTTTTATCAATTTTATTCAATTTAAAAAACTCTCAAAATACTAATTTTTTTTCCCAAAAAATCAATTTTTTTCCCAAAAAATCAATTTTTTTAAAAACCGAAACCCATGCTCGGAATCGAACCCGCGACCCTAGGTCACGTGGCGCTACAGTGTCCGCACTGTGGCACCCAAAGCCACTGTGCCAAAATCCCAAAGCGATATGAAATGGGTCCCTATCCATGTGTATCAACTTTCGAGTTATTTGGATTTTTAATAAAAAATCGAATTAAAAGGCTCCTATCCAGTATTGAACTCGAGATCTCTTGGACAGCTCACGGCTACAGTAAAACCCCACCGCAACTCAACCACTTGGTCTAAGGGGCCAGGTTGTAAAGAAAAGAGTTTGACTGTGTTTTAATCTAGTCTCTGTCCATTTCTAATTGTTTCACAAAATTCCCAAAACGTTTTTAGTCTCTTTTCTTCTCCTTTGGAAACCAAACTTTCCAGAACGTAAAATATATAAAACTACAGTAAACTAATATTTTATAATCATTATTTGCATTATAAAAATGCATTTTTGGTCTTATTTTATGTTCCATGTCCATAGTTCCGACATTGAGAACGATTTACATTTCTACATAATTCAAGAATTTGATTTTTTCACAAGACAACTAATTTCTTTGTTCTTTTACTCATTAATCAACCTACAACATTTTTTTAGATACCAAATCTCATTTTTCTACATTAGTATAACTTAAATTCCAACAAACAATTATCTATGATGCATTTAATTAATTATTTGTCTCACAAGCACAAAATCTCCATAAAGCATAACTCATAAACATATAGCATGGTAAGATGATAATTTCTAACACTTTAAATTCTCAATTTAGCAATCATTTATCAATCATTCTCTATTTTATCATTTCATCTCAAAAACAACCATAAGTCCAAATCACTTAGTTTTCTCTTAGTAGCAATTTATTCCTAGCGTGGTAACTAGATTAGAAGCATGAAAAACACCCACCTTATTTGGAGAGAAAATCAAAGAAGCTCCTAAGAAATCTCCTACAACAAATTAACAACGCCTTCTCCTCCTAGATCAAGCCACAAGCCACCTCCTCCTTGATGCATTGCTAGAAACCGAGCCTCCCTCCTTGGAAAAACTGGCCACCACTCCTTGGATGAAGAACATACTAGAACTCATTCTTTTCACTTACAAAACTCCTCAATCTTTTGTCTAACAACTTGATTATTTTTCCTCTCTTTCTATTCTTTTCTTTTAGGTGTCATGAGAGTTAATGAGGGGGTGGGGGGGGGGGGGGGGGGGGGTGGGGGGGGGGGGGGGGGGGAGGGGGGTATTTATACAAATTGTTAGGGTGAATGGAGGGCTAGGATTTGATCCAATGGTTAGAGATTAAGGATTTAGATGAAATAGGAAGTTATATAAACTACCCATGATGAGAGTAACCACCTCCATCTTTCCCACTGTCTCCATCACCATCCGGCCTACCCTAGAATTGGTGTGCATTGCACACCTTAGTGCATGCACAAACTTTCTAGTGTCCTCATTATTAAGTTTTACACATTTAATTAATCAATTGCCAACTAAATGTATCTATATGACAAGTTAGGGTAATTTAAGAGATTAATTAGTTGTGGGCTTCAAAATAGTGGGCTTAAATCCAAGGGCCAATTAAAAATCTATATAATAAAACACAAAAAAAGCTATCAAGTGGCTCCTTTTCAATTCTCCCAAAAATCAAAGACCCAGATCTAACCTCCAAAACATATTTTTTCCTCCCAAAAGTTTCCCTCCAAAACTCAAATTTAAATCCCCCACCCAGAACAACTTCTATATTTATTTATTTATTTATTTATTATTTTTTTTCCTCTCTCTCTTTCCCTCCCTCCCTCCTGCTTCTATTAAAAAAATTAAGAAAATAAAAATTTTAAAAATTTTAAAAAAAATTAAAAACTAAAATATTAAAAAATTAAAAATTTAAAAACTTTAAAAATAATTCAAAAAATCAAAAAATAATATAACATATTTTTTGCTGGATCCCAAAAGTTTCTCATATAATATGTTTGCTACTTCAATTAATTTGCTGGACCTCCAAAACTATTTTATATGATCAAACAAGGTGTACCGGTTCGAAGACGTGCCGTAGGCACGTGTCAACAGGCAAACCTAGTAATTAAATAATTAGGATGGGCTCAAAATAGAGAAATAAATCTTAGGCTTTATAAAATAGGCTTTTATAAGAAAACAAAGAGAAAGAGTTATATTTATTTGTTCATGTTATAAAAGATAGTTTGTATAAGAAAATACATCAAAGATTGCACGTGCACAACATGTAAAATCAACAATTTCACATTAAATGAAAATCAGGGTATTACAACACTCCCTCCTTAGAATAGTTCCGTCCCCGGAACTACAATCAAGGAGTGAGAGAAACAAGCACAACAACAAAAGAAAATACAATTACAAATCAAACAAAAAGCTTAGAATGGTCCTTCAACATCCTCTCCTCAGATTCCCAAGTAGCCTCTTCCACCAAATGGTTTCTCCAGACTACCTTGACCATCGGTATCGTCTTATTCCTTAAGACTTTCTCTCGACGATCAACAATCTCAACTGGGAGCTCAATGTAATTCAGATCCAATTGCAAACCTTCCGACACTTCGGGCAAATGATGCTTGGGATCTGGAATGTAACCTCTCAGCATAGACACATGAAAGATATTGTGCACCTGAGACTACTCTTCTGGTAACTCTAGCCGTAAGCAGTTTTCCCGATCCTTTTCAATATCTTATACGGGCCTATGAACCTCGGAGCTAACTTCCTGCCTTTGCTAAATCGGATCACACCTTTACTGGGTGATACCTTCAGAAAGACAAAGTCACCTTCCTCAAACTCAAGGTCTCTTCTCCGGTTGTCTGTGTAGCTCTTCTACCTACTCTGAGCATCCACCAACCTCTTCCTGATCAGATCAATCTTTTCAGAGGTTTGCTGCACAATCTTAGGTCCAAACATCTGCTGCTCCCCCACTTCAAACCAACAAACAGGTGTTCTGCATTTCCTGCCATACAGAGCTTCGTACGGTGTCATCCCAATACTAGTCTGAAAACTGTTGTTGTAAGCAAATTCTACCAAAGCTAGATGCCTTTCCCAACTACCTCCAAAGTCTAGTACACAACACCGAGGCATATCCTCAAGAATACGGTTGACTCTTTCGGTCTGCCCATCGGTTTGAGGATGAAAAGCAGTGCTGAAATCCGTCTTGGTACCCAAGGCTGTCTGAAGACTCCTCTAGAAATGCGAAGTAAACTGTGCATCTCGATCAGATACAATGGTTAACGGAACAGCATGAAGCCTGACGATCTCCCCAACATACAGCTCAGCTAACTTGTCCATCAAGTAGTGAGTTTCATCGCCAAGAAGTGAGCGGACTTGGTCAGTCGATCGACTATGACCCAAATCGCATCATTGCCCTTAGAACTCTTGGACAAATCTGTGATGAAATCCATACTGATGTTATCCCACTTCTATTCCGGAATAGGTAACGGTTGTAATAGACCTCCAAGGTTTCTGATTCTCGGCATTGACTTGTTGACAAATCTCACACCTCACCACAAATTCAGCCACATCCCGCTTCAAACCTGACCGCCAAAAGTGTTGCTTAATGTCCTTATATATCTTGGTACTCCCAGGATGTACAGACAAAAGAGTAGCGTGTGCCTCTAGAAGAATGCTCTCCTGCAGTTCTGCTTGATCCGGAACACACAGCCTCTCTCCGAACCACAACACCTCATCCCTGATCTGGAACTCTGACAACTTGCCAGCACCAACTTGCTCCTTCATCTTCTGAACCTCTGCATCTTCCTTCTGACTTGTGATAATCCTTTCATTCAGCGTTGGATGAAGCCTTAACTAAGCTAAAGATAATCCCAAACCTTGCAGAACAACTTCAATACCAGCCCGATCCAACTCCTCTGCAGGCTGCCTCTGCGATGTAATAAAACTAGCTAGACTGCTCTTATGACTAAGTACATCAGCCACAACATTAGCCTTCCCACGATGGTACTTAATCTTCGGACGAATGTCCTCAAGCACCTCCAGCCATCTCCTTTGCTTCAGGTTCAGATTCTTTTGCTGATAAATGTATTTCAGGTTCTTATGGTCCGTGTACATGTTCACCATACACGTAATGCCTCCATTGCTTCAAGGCAAATATAATCGCAGCCAACTCAAGATCATGAGTCGGGTAATTTTTCTCATGTGGTCTTAGTTGCCTAGACCCATAAGCGATCACTTTTCCTTCTTGCATTAAGACACAACCAAGCCCACAATGTGAAGCATCGCTGTAAACATCGTACTCAACACCTACTCTAGGCAAAGCTAAAATGGGAGCAGTAGTCAGCCTGTCTTTCAACTCCTGAAAGCTTGTCTCGCACTGTTCAGTCCACTTGAAATTCACATTCTTCTTGGTCAGACCAGTGATCGGCACGGCTATCTAAGCATAGCCTTGAATGAACCTTCTGTAGTATCCTGTCAATCCAATGAAACTCCTAATTTCCTTTACTGTAGTAAGCCTTGTCCAGTCTCTCACCGTCTCTATCTTTTGCAGATCAGTTGCCACTCCCTCCTTAGAAAGGATGTGACCTAGGAATGCCACTTCAGATTTCCAAAAATCGCACTTGGACAACTTGGTATACAACTCATGCTGCTGAAGCTTCCTCAAAACTGCTGCCAGATGCTCCATGTGTTCCTCCTCCGACTTGGAGTATACGAGAATATCGTCGATAAACACCACGAAGAAAGAATGAATAAACGGCCTTAGAACTCTGTTCATCATATCCATGAAAATTACAGGTGCATTCGTCACTCCAAACGGCATAACTAAGAATTCGTAATGCCCGTATCGAGTTCTGAACGCAGTCTTATGGACATCTTCAGCTTTCACTCGAACTTGATGATATCCCGATCGAAGATCTATTTTGGAGAAAACAGCTGCCCCTTGTAGGCGATCGAACAAGTCATCAATTCTTGGAATTAGATATTTGTTCTGAACAGTGACTTTATTCAGCTCCTGGTAATCGATGCACATTCTCATTAAACCATCCTTCTTCTTTACTAGTTGCGCTGGTGCTCCCCAAGGTGACGTACTCGGTTGAATAAAGACTTTCTCCAACAGTTCCTCAATCTGCCGTTTGATCTCATCCTGCTCCATAGGCGCCATCCTATATGGTGACTTGGAAATAGGTGCACTCCCTATTTGAATAGTGATGCTGAACTCTACATCACGATGCGGGGGTAACCCAGGCAAATCTTTCAAGAATACCATCGGATAATCCCGAACCACTAGAATCTGCTGCACCTCTACAGGAATCCCTTTCTTCTGGCTGATAGTAGCAACCAACTCTGAACATCTCCTTTTCCCTTAGAAAGTGACTTCAGGTTCACCTGGAGCCTTCACTGTTACTTCCTTGGTCTTGCACTCGATGCTTGCACTGTACACTGACATCCAATCAATGCTAATGATAACATCAACTCCCAAGATAGTCAGCTCGATCAGATCAATCCCAAAAATTCTGTTCCCAATCACGATCTCGCAGTACACATAGTACCGATCAGTGGTTAGAGTCTCCCCTGATGGAGTAGCTACCGCCAAGACCTTGCCTGGAAAGACTTTCGGTTCGACTTCCAAAACTTTAGCAAATTTAGGTGACACAAAAGTATAAGAGGATCCAGTATCGAACAGAACAATAGCCTTTTTTCCATTCAAATAAAGTTCTCCTGTTACATAACACACACTCGTTACATAACGGTTCACTATTAAAGCGGGAAAAAGAAACAACAGAAAACACTCTTAAACATTTCCCCCCGTACCAGTGATGACATGATCCATCTCATCAGCGTCAGCTTTAGTCAAGGCAAATACTCGCCCCTGCAAGTACGGCTTCTTCCCATTTTGCTGCGTTGGTCCATTGCGGACGACATCTCGCAACTTTGGGCAGTAAGATCTATAATGACCTGCCTCTCCATAGTTGAAGCAAGTCACTACGGGAGGTCTCACAAAACTATTTTCGGGTTTTCCAGCCATGTTAACAGCGTTCGCCCCTGTCGGTTTGAACCTTTGAGCTGGGGGTTGTCCCCTGAAATTGCCAGAAGCTGTGGGCCTTTTCCCCACGTTCCAGTTGTTCCTCCTAATCTGAACAGCGTGGAACTGTTCCATGTACTCTTCCGTAGCTGCAGCTCGTTTGACCAAATTGTCAAACCTCCGGATACCAAGGGGTATCATCTTGGATATCAGACTTGGCCTTAAATCGTGCTCGAACTTTCGAGCTTTCTTCGCCTCGGCCATGTCACGCCCCGCTTCCCAAAAATATGGAATACGAGCTCGTGACGAAGCCCAGCGAATGATTTTTACATCATCCATAAGCTGTAGGATCGACTCAGCATCATAATAAGAATATAACCAGATTTATATATAACCAAGCATGCATGAATAATTTATTAAGCAACAGAAAACAGTTTGAAAATAAATAATAATGTCCACATAGTTTTCAAGTCTGGATCAAACTAAAACTCGGGAACATCAGCCCGTTACAAGTCTTATACAGCAGAAGAAATAAATAACTTAAGGAAAATAATTATTTAAACAAGTCCTTGCTCCAAGCAAAACCTGAAACGTTTGCTCGCCAGTTCCAGCAGGTAGCTCGTCTCCAAAGTCTGCTTAACAAATATAATAGGAAAAACATAGGGAAAACAAGAGAAAATGCCCTTAGTGCAAGCTAGGGCCACAAATAATAAAAACGAGTACAAGTAATGGAAACAAGAATTGGAATTCAAAATGTAACAGAGTTATAAGAAGTAGTGGACAAATTCAAGGACTAGCTAGCAAGAGGGAACATCTTAAATACTAGGTTGGACAACAACTGCTAGTGGTGAAACACATGTCAGGTGCACCTATAGGGTTATTTAATATCAAGCGCCAAATCTCAAGTCTAGTGTCATGTGTTATTTAAATGTCAGGTCTCAAATGTCAAGTTGTTAAGTTCAAGTATCAAGTTGTCTAGTTCAAGTTATCAAGTTCAAGTCTAGTTCAAGTTATCAAGTTCAAGTCTAGTTCAAGTTATCAAGTTCAAGTTTTGTGGTGATTACTATCTAGGTAGCACTTCATGCATCCATCTTTTTACTACATGGTTGCTACAATCAAGGCAATTTCGTTTAGACCTAGTAATGGATTTTATAGGGCAACGTACTCAGGTATCAAGTATCAAGTAAGCCATGGTTCATGAATCGGAAATAAATAACAAGTTCACGAAGCAAGTTCGCGAATCCACAAGCAAGTTCAAGAACCGCACAATGGGTTCAAGAATCAAACAAGTTCATGAGCCAAGTAACTGACTCCATGAATCGAACAAGATACAACAAGTTCATGAACCAAGTATTTGGGAAACACAGGCCCCCTTCCGAGTACACTTACCTATATTGTCCACTCTATAATCTTTCCCAAAACCCCGGCTTGTTACTTTTATTAATTCTCATCAAGCAAGCATACATGTGTAAAATTTTGTGATTTAATTCTAGGAAAAATTGGGAATGTCCTATATGGTGTCCAGCAGCTACATATAAAATTTTGTGTCAAACGCTCGCTGTCTACACAACTAAATTAATTTGCAAAGTAAATGTGTACAGCAGTTTTGCAAAATTGCGTCTACTGACACAGCTGCAGTATAACTGCCATAACTCCTAGACCGTAACTCCAAATTCAAAAATTTCGGAGTCTATCGATATCTACACATCCAGATCTACAATTTATATTCAGGGCTCAGGTTCAGATTCAAAAGATAAGGGGGTCGAAACAGCGAAAGGAACTTCAGGGCAGCAACTCGTAGAAATAATTTACTAGCGTAGGTTACATGGGAAAATGTTATTTGGTGTCTAAGTCATTATGTGGCATCAATACATGATAATGGAGGTCAACAGCAAATAATAAATGTTTTTCAAGTTATAGGGTTGCAAGTTCGTCAAAAATTGAATGTGACATGTATCTACAAATTTAGGGCTCCTTAATTCATATGTCTATGTGTTCATGTGTTCAAGGGTAAAAGAGTCCAATAATTATAAATTAAATACGAGGAAATTTTGTGACTCTTAGAATTGTCAATTTGGAGGTTCAATATTGATCTACAACGAATTTCAAGGAGGAGTCACAATCTAACTATTTGTAGTATTTCAAGGGTGCTTGTACTAGAACAATAAAATGTACAAGGATACTTGCCTTGGCTTGACGATGACTAGATCCACTTGCTGTAGAAATTTGGGTTGAAATGTCCCGGAAGAAGTCCTCAAAAAGCGCGTGCAAAAAACTACCGAAGATCGAGTTTTCCCCCACACCGGATCAGCCTAGAACAGCGTACAGCGATCTGGATCTGGTGCGGCACGAACACGGGACAGTGGTGGCAACCAATCGGATGGTTTCGGCGCAGCGGATCTGGCTGAACAGTAAACAGCGACTCGGATTCGCTGTGGCAAAATAGCGGACACTGATCAGGGGGCACGGATCTTGGCGCGATCCGATGGCTGAGATCAAATCCCGCCCTTTTCCCTTTCTTCTTCTTCTTCGTTCGCTGCTTCGAAATGGGGAGAGAGAGAGAGATAGGGACGGCGACGTACGGCGGTGCTTCGACGGTGGCACTACGTCGGGGAGCGACGCAGCGACTGTGGCACGGCGGAGGCGCGAGGGTGACGGGAGGCGACGACGGCGGCGTCCTCTGTTCGGTTCAAGAAACAGGGGACGAGTTCGGCGGTTGCTGGCGAACGGAGGGGATGGTGTTGGAGGCGACGAGGTGATGGGAATATGGTGGGAGTCGAGAGTGATGGTGAGGGAGACGCCGAGTTTGGGTGCAGCGAGTTTGGATGGGTTTCGAAGCTTTGGGGATGACGGTGGGGGGTTCTGTGGTGGTGGTGGCGAACGGCGGTGGAGTTTATGGAGGTGGTGGTGTTGTGGGGTCGACGAGGCGAAGGTCGAAGGTGGTGAGGCGATCGGAAAAGGAATCGGAAGTGGGTTGGTTGGCGAAAAAGATGGAGACGAAGGAATCGGTGAAGGAGAAGATTAGCAGCGGTGTGTTTAGGTTAAAACAGTATTAGGGTTTGATTAGGGTTAGGGTAGGGTTATATAGTAGGGTTTGCGGGTTTGTGGGTTTGGGTATCCGCTTCAAATAGAGCCCAACAGAAGAAATGGTCAAAATGCACAAAAATGGGGATTAGAGAGATAAATGAGAAGAATCGGTCCATTTCTCATGAAGAATGATACAAATGGCACACAATTGAATTTGATAAAAGGACCCACAATTTAAGTTGAGACAAAAACAATAATTTTATTCAATCTGAATAAAATACATGATCTTAAATAGACGAGAGAGTACAATGAGGCACAAAACAGTACAAAATATAAATACGGGGAAATAGGAGTTACAAATCCTACCCACCTAACAAGCAGAATTTCATCCTCGAAATTCAGACCAGTAGTACATAGGGTAACCTCCCAAAAGAAAAGAAAGAACAACAAGACTACTGAAACAAATGCGGGAACTTCTTCTGGATCTCTTCTTCCAATTCCCAAGTCGACTCACCCGGCGAGTGAGGATTCCATGAAACCAAACCAGTTTAATAACTTTGTTCTTCAACACCTTCTCTCGCCTGTCCAAGATAGTGACCGGCGGAATCTCACAAGACAAATCTGGCTGAACCGACAACTCCGAGTAGTCAATCACATGACTCTCATCCCTGATGTATCTCCTGAGCTGGGAGACATGAAAGACATCATGCACTCCAGATAGAGCCAGCGGCAGCGCGAGTCGATAGGCCACCTTGCTTACTCGCTCTACAATGTCGAAAGGCCCGATGAACCTGGGGCTTAGCTTGCCTCCACCTCCAAATCGGATAACGCCTCTCCACGGCGATACCTTGAGGAACACATGGTCTCCCACCTCAAATTCCAATGGTCTCCTGTGAACGTCTACCCACTTCTTCTGCCTGTCCTGAGCTGCTACAAGGTGCTTTCTAATCTGAGCCACTGCGTCGACTGTCTTGATAATCAAATCTGGCCCCAACAACTTCCTTTCACCAATGTCGTCCCAGCACACTGGCGACCTACACTTCCGACCATACAATGTCTCATACGGTGCAGCCTTAAGACTGGCCTGATAGCTGTTGTTGTACGAGAACTCAACTAAGTGTAGGTGATCCTCCCAAGATCCTCCAAACTGAAGCACGCATGACCTCAACATATCCTCCAAGGTCTGAATGGTCCTCTCTGACTGCCCATCTGTCTGAGGATGGAATGCTGTACTGTACTTCAGCTTGCTCCCAAGACTGTTCTGCAGGCTTTCCCAAAACTGAGATCGGAACCTGGTATCCCTGTCGGATACGATGCTGACCAGAACCCCATGGAATCTGACAATCTCCTGCATGTATCTTTCTGCTAGACTCTCAGTAGACGGACCAACTCTGAAGGAGATGAAATGAGCGCTCTTCGTCAGTCTGTCGACAATCACCCAAATGGCGTTGTGACCCTTAGGACTCCGTGGCAAGGCAGTCACAAAATTCATAGTGATGTGCTCCCACTTCCACTCCGAAATGGGAAGAGGCTGGAGCAATCCGGCGGTCCTCTGATGTTCTGCCTTCATCTGCTAGCAGATCAAACACTGAGACACAAATCTGGCTACTGCCCTCTTCATGCCATGCCACCAGAAATGGAGCTTCAAATCCCGATACATCTTGGTACCACCGGGATGAATAGAGTATGCTGACTGGTGGGCCTCGTCGAGCAGTTTCTGCCTGACTTCACCCTTTGGGACACACAGCCTAGCCCCAAAGCGAAGTGATCCATCGGAGTGAATGATCATATCGGTCCTCAAACCTGCCTCAACTTCTGCCCTGAACTTCTGCAACTGCTCATCACCTGCCTGAACTTCCTTGATCTGCTCCACCAAAGATGACTGCAACTGAAGCATCATGCAACTGCGATCGGTGCCTGGCAAAATCACATTCAGGTCTAATCTCCTCATCTTCTCGATAAGTTCCTTCTCTTGAGTCAAACACATGACGGCTGGTCTCCTGCTCAATGCATCTGGCACCATGTTCACCTTACCAGGGTGATACTGCAAGTTGATGTCGTAGTCAGCCATCAATTCTAACCAGCGCCTCTGCCTCACATTCAGCTCTTTCTAAGTGAAGACATATTTGAGACTCTTGTGGTCAGTAAAAATTTCCACTTGGTCTCCCAGCAAGTAGTGTCTCCACAACTTCAGAGCGTAGATCACTGCTGCCAACTCCAAGTCGTGAGTATGGTAGTTCTTCTCGTGCGGCCTCAACTGCCTGGACGCATAAGCAACCACCCGACCCTTCTGCATCAGCACTGCACCTAGACCTCTGCCTGAAGCATCGCAGTGAATAACGAAGCCACCCGGACCATCCGGTATAGTTAACACGGGTGCTGAAGTCAACCTGTTCTTTAACTCGGCGAAAGCTTCACCGCAGGCCTCATTCCACACAAACCTCTGATCCTTCCCTGTCAGCTTAGTCAATGGTCCAGCAATCTTCAAGAAATCCTGTACAAACTTCCTGTAATACCCTGCTAGCCCGAGGAAACTCCTCACCTAAGAAACTGTTTTTGGCACTGGCCAATCCTTTACTGCAGCAATCTTGGACGGATCAACTGAGACTCCCTCACCCGAGAAAATATGTCCCAAGAATGGAACTCGATCAAGCCAGAACTCACACTTGCTGAGCTTTCCATAGAGCTTGTTCTCCCTTAGAGTCTGCAAGACTATTCTCAGATGTTCCGCGTGCTCTTCCCGATTCCGCGAATACACCAAGATATCGTCTATAAAGACCACCACGAATCTGTCAAGGAACTGGGAGAAGACTCTGTTCATCAAGCTCATAAATACTACTGAGGCATTCGTGACACCGAAGGGCATCACCAAGAACTCATAATGCTCGTACCTGGTCCTGAACGCAGTCTTCGGTACATCCGCTGCTTTCACCTTCACCTGATGGTACCCAGAGCGAAGATCCAACTTCGAAAACACTGCAGCACTGCCCAACTGATCAAATAGGTCGTCGATCCTGGGTAGTGGATACCGATTCTTCACAGTAACATTGTTCAGCTCTCGGTAATCCATGCACAACCTGCGGCTTCCGTCCTTCTTATTGACGAATAGCACAGGAGCTCCCCACGGTGACACACTCGGTCTGATGAAACCCAAATCCAAAAGACCCTGAACCTGTACCTTCAACTCTGCAAGCTCGACTGGCGCCATTTTGTACGGGCTTTTCGATATAGGCACTGTACCTAGCAGAACGTCAATACCAAACTCCACCTCTCGATCTGGAGGTAACCCGGGCAATTCCTCTGGGAACACATCCAGGAATTCCCGTACTATAGGAGGCGCAGCCTCACAAGCTGTGTTCAATTCCATTGCACAAACTTCATCATTTGCCACCTTCTTACCACGCCCAAGAGGTGTTTCTCCAGCATGGAATTCAAACTCATCACGCTCTGGAATCCTGAATACAACCTTCTTCGCTCGGCAATCGATGATAGCATGAGACTCCCCCAGCCAATCCATGCCGAGAATCACATCGAAACCTGAATTGCCAATCATTATCAGGTCTGCCTTGAAATCCCTGTCCCCAATAATCAAGGGACTCTGCTTACACTCCTTGGAGCAAACGACAACACCGCCACCTGTGGTGATGTTCCAAGCTGTCTGCATATCATTGCACTCCAACTGATGCTGATCCACGAAGCGGGAGGAAACGAAAGAGTGGGTCGCCCCGGAATCAAATAGGACATGGGCAGGAAAGGAATGGACTAGGATGATACCTATGATGGAGTCAAAATACGGGAAGGGATGAATATGCAGGATAATAAGGGATAGTAAATACTGATGTGAAAAGAACTACACAAGGTATGATGCAAGATGAACAATAAAGCATAAAATAAATAACACACAATAAAATACAATTTTACCTACAACGACCTCCTATGCGGTCTCAGCTTCCTCTGCAGTCAGGTTGAAGGCCTGACCTCTCCTCGGGGCAGCGGTCCTCTGACTGACGATCTGATGCTGAGGGTGAAGTGGCGGCCTGGCCTGACCCTGAGCTGGCGCAGCCCTCCTCTGCGGACAGTCCCGAACAGTGTGATCACCAGCACCACACTCGAAACATCGACGGTTAGCCCGTCTGCAATCCTTGCGCACATGCCCGGGAATCTGACAGAAGTCACAGTAGTTCCCCCTCTGTAGAGCAGCAGGGTAAGGAGCAGCCCTGGCAGGGTAGGCTGAAACTGGCCTCCTGATTGGCCCTCCAGTGGGCCTAGTAGCGACAGGGTGCAGGGCAGACTGCTTGATAGCATGCTTCCGTTTGCTGGTCTGTTCCTGGCTCCTGGCAGCCTCTAGGATATCGGGGTAGGAACAAAGCCTCAAAGCAGCCAGGCGATCCTGGATATCGATATCCAAGCCTAGCAAAAAGCGACGGCCTTTGGCCTCATCATCAGCCACCATAGTCGTGGCAAAACGGCTCAAACGGGTAAACTCCGCGACATACTCGTCCACGGTTTGATTTCCCTGATTCAAGATAGTGTCTTAGTTAAGCATCAATATATCATAGACTGACAAATGAAATTTTGCATATAAAATACTATTTGACGAACCTGGGTGAGCACGACAAACTGTAGTTCCATCTCGTTCCTGATGACATCACACATCAGGGAAGAACTTAGTGAGGAAGCTCTCCCTAAAAACGGCCCAGGCGACGGGGTGCTCAAGTCTCTCCATCTCAGCTCGCCACCAGATGTGGGCGAGATCCACCAGCTGGATGCTTATGACATCCACTCGGTCCATATCAGCTATCCTAACAGCGATCAACAACTGCTCAGTCCTAATGAGCCACTACTCAGCCTCCAAAGGACCTTCAGCACCTGTAAACTTATCGGGGTGTAGCCTCATGAAATTAGCTACATTGCCCGGTCTAGGCGGCAATCCCCCAGGCGCAGGTGCAAGCGGCTCTCTGTTGGCAGCTCCTAAGGCTGCCCTCATCATCTCGGCATGCTCTCTCTGCATTTGCATCATCTACTGTGCGTGCCGCTCATTTTGTTCTTGCTGCATCTATAACAGCTGCATAATGGCGGGATGGTCAGTCTGATCACCCCCAGACTGGGCGGACAAAGCGTTCCTTCGAGCCATGTCCTGCACAAAACCAAACAATCAGGATCCAGATCAAGTTGATAATAAAATTTTTCATGCAATTTCATGCCCTATCAAATGCTGAGTTAACCCTAACTGAGTCAGGCCTGTCTAATGTATTAGTCAAACTAACACATTAACCAAACCTGGCTCTGATACCACTAAAAACCTTATCACGCCCTGCTTCCCAAAAATATGGAATACGAGCTCGTGACGAAGCCCAGCGAATGATTTTTACATCATCCATAAGCTGTAGGATCGACTCAGCATCATAACAAGAATATAACCAGATTTATATATAACCAAGCATGCATGAATAATTTATTAAGCAACAGAAAACAATTTGAAAACAAATAATAATGTCCACATAGTTTTCAAGTTTGGATCGAAATAAAACTCAGGAACATCAGCCCGTTACAAGTCTTATACAGCAGAAGAAATAAATAACTTAAGGGAAATAAATAACTTAAGGAAAACAATTATTTAAACAAGTCCTTTCTCCAAGCAAAATCTGAAACGTTTGCTCGCCAGTTCCAGCAGGTAGCTCGTCTCCAAAGTCTGCTTAACAAATATAATAGGAAAAACATAGGGAAAATAAGAGAAAATGCCCTTAGTGCAAGCTAGGGCTACAAATAGTAAAAATGAGTACAAGTAATGGAAACAAGAATTGGAATTCAAAATGTAACAGAGTTATAAGAAGTAGTGGACAAATTCAAGGACTAGCTAGCAAGAGGGAACATCTTAAATACTAGGTTGGACAACAACTGCTAGTGGTGAAACACATGTCAGGTGCACCTATAGGGTTATTTAATATCAAGCGCCAAATCTCAAGTCTAGTGTCATGTGTTATTTAAATGTCAGGTCTCAAATGTCAAGTTGTCAAGTTCAAGTATCAAGTTGTCTAGTTCAAGTTATCAAGTTCAAGTCTAGTTCAAGTTATCAAGTTCAAGTCTAGTTCAAGTTATCAAGTTCAAGTCTTGTGGTGATTACTAGCTAGGTAGCACGACATGCATTCATACTTTTACTACATGGTTGCTACAGTCAAATTAGTTACGTTTAGACCTAGTAATGGATTTTATAGGGTGGCGTACTCAGGTATCAAGTATCAAGCAAGCCATGGTTCATGAATCGGAAATTAAATAACAAGTTCATGAAGCAAGTTCGCGAATCCACTAGCAAGTTCAAGAACCGCACAATGGGTTCATGAATCAAACAAGTTCATGAGCCAAGTAACTGACTCCATGAATCGAACAAGATACAACAAGTTCATGAACCAAGTATTAGGAAACACGGGCCCCCTTCCGAGTACACTTACCTATATTGCCAGTCTTTCCCATAACCCCGGCTTGTTACTTTTATTAATCCTTATCAAGCAAGCGTACATATGTGAAATACTGTAAATTAATTCTAAGAAAAATTGGGGATGTCCTATAGGGTGTCCAACAACTACATATAAAATTTCAAGTCAAACGCTTGCTGTTTACATAGCTAAATTAATTTGCAAAGTAAATGTATACAGCAGTTTTGCAAATCTGCGTCTACTGACACAGCTACAGTATAACCGCCATAACTCCTAGATCGTAACTCCGAATTCAAAACTTGTGGAAGCTATCGATATCTACACATCCAGACCTACAATTTCTATTCAGGGCTCGGGCCCAGATTCAAATGATAAATAGGTCGAAACAGCAAAAGAATATTCAGACAGCAACACGTAGAATAACTCACTAGCGTAGGTTACATGGGAAAATGTTATTGGCGTCTAAGTCATTATGTGGCATAAATACATGATAATGGAGGTCAAACAGCAAATAATAAATGTTTTTCAAATTATAGGGTTGCAAGTTCGTCAAAAATTGAATGTGACATGTATCTACAAATTTAGGGCTCCTTAATTCATATGTCTATGTGTTCATGTGTTCTAGGATAAAAGAGTCCAATAATTATAATTTAAATACAAGGAAATTTTGTGACTCTCAGAATTGTCAATTTGGAGGTTCAATATTGATCTACAACGAATTTCAAGGAGTCACAATCTAACTATTTGTAGTATTTCAAGGGTGCTTGTACTAGAATAATAAAATGTACAAGGATACTTGCCTTAGCTTGACGATGACTAGATCCACTTGCTGTAGAAATTTGGGTTGAAAAATTCCAGAAGAAGTCCTCAAAAAGCGCGTGCGAAAAACTACCGAAGATCGGGTTTTCCCCCACACCGGATCAGCCCAGAACAGCGTACAGCAATCTGGATCTGGTGCGGCACGAACACGGGACAGCGGTGGTAGCCAATCGGATGGTTTCGGCACAACAGATCTGGCCGAACAGCAAAAAGCGACTCGGATCTGCTGTGGCAAAATAGCGAACACAGTTCAGGGGGCATGGATCTTGGCGCGATCCGATGGCCGAGATCAAATCCCGCCCTTTTCCCTTTCTTCTTCTTCTTCGTTCGCTGCTTCGAAACGGGGGGAGAGAGAGAGATAGGGACGACGACGTACGGCGGTGCTTCGACGGTGGCACCACGTCGAGGAGCGACGCAGCGACTGTGGCACGGCGGAGGTGCGAGGGTGACGGGAGGCGACGACGGCGGCGTCCTCTGTTCTGTTCAAGAAACAGGGGAGGAGTTCGGTGCTTGCTGGAGAATGGAGGGGATGGTGTTGAAGGCGGCGAGGTGATGGGAATATGGTCGGAGTCGAGAGTGATGGTGAGGTAGACGTCGAGTTTGGGTGCAGCGAGTTAGGTGGATTTCGGAGTTTGGGGACGACGGTGGTGGGTTATGTGGTGGTGGCGAACGGCGATGGAGTTTGTGGAGGTGGTGGTGCTGTGGGGTCGACGAGGCGAAGGTCGAAGGTGGCGAGGCGATCGGAAAGGGAATCGGAAGTGGGTCGGTTGGCGAAAAAGATGGAGACGAAGGAATCGGTGAAAGAGAAGAATAGCGGCGGTGTGATTAGGTTAAAACAGTATTAGGGTTTGATTAGGTTTAGGGTAGGGTTTAAATAGTAGGGTTTGCAAGTTCGTGGGTTTTGGGGATCCGTTTCAAAAAGAGCCCAACAGGAGAAATGGTCAAAATGCACTAAAATGGGGATTAAAGAGATAAATGAGAAGAATTGGTCATTTCTTCATGAAGAACGACACAAAGTGCACACAAATGAATTCGATAAAAGGACCAAAGATTGAGTCGAAACAAGAATATCGATTTTATTCAGTCTAAAACAAAATACAGGATCTTAATATAGATGAAGAAGTACAATTGAGCAAAATACATTATAAAAATACAAATACGGGGGAACCAGGAGTTATAGGCCATCACCAATTCGGGAGCATACCTCGAGAGCTGATTGAACCTTGTCTCATACTCTCTAACCGACAAGCCGCCCTACTGCAGCGCCAGAAATTCCATGGCTTTCTTCTCCTGGACGTCTGACGGAAAATAATGACTGCAAAATTCCTCCAAAAATTCCTCCCAGTCAAGAACAACATCTCCCATCGTCCGCTTCATCGACTGTCACCACACAGCTGCATCCTTCTCGAACTGCAGTGCCGCCAACTTCACCTTGTTGCCCTCCAGAGTCTCCAAGACTTCGAAGATAGTCTCTACCTGTCGGATCGAGTTGTCAGTCGCATCAGGGTCTGACTTCCCTTCGAATACTGGTGGTTTCATCCGTTTGAATGATTCCACAAGTTTCATAGCTTCAGGTACTGGATTCACAGGCACCCTCCATTGGTTCTGATTCATGGCAAAGACATTGAGTGTCTGGTAGACCCTCGCTAATTATGTTTCCAAGTCCAGATCTTCACCAATTTGAGCTCCTCTTCTAGCCATATCTGGTGCAAAAGATCTATTAAATTCGAAGTAGAAAAACATGAATTTTAAATTAACTTTTCATTTCATTGAATTTCAAACTTTATACGTTCGAATTTAAAACATTTCTGACATCAAATAAAAGCAGTAGAAGATACAATAGTCTAGTTCCTACGGTTCCTCTTGGCTTCACGAAGCTCTTCCCGTAGTTCTTCCACTTTCTTCTTCAGTACATCGTACATGTTTTTCCTCTTCTCTAGTTCCCAAACACTATGACTGAGAAGTGCAATATCATCCTTGCGCTTCGCCAACTGAGTCTCCAGTAGCCCGACTCTTTCCCGTTGAGTCTCTACCTGCCTCTGAAGCGACACAATGAGACTATTCAGAACTGGTTCTTCCTCGTCGGACGAATCATCAGATGAATCCGGACGTGGAGTGATCTCTCTCGACTCAGGCCATTCCTCTTCCACTTCTTCAGGATCTTCTTCATCTGAATAAGCTTGCCCGGGGCAGTTATCCTCCTCAACGATGTACCAATTGTCATCTCCAGCTGGGTCGAAGTAGTCCGCCATCTTAGAGAAAGGAGAAGAAGAAGCATAAATCTTAGAGAAATACAAATGTAAGTGACTTATATTTAAATCTCTAGACTCAACACACGCTCTAATGTCCACTCTAGGGTGTCGTTCCTTAAAAATTTGTACCACTTGGAAGCGTGGCTTCGATACCACTCTGTAACTCGCCGAATTCCAAAATACAGCAGAATTCGAAGTTCCACAGGATCTTTACACTTCTCTTCGTACAATTTTGCAAGAAAATTTAAAACTTTACTTTACATCAGAGTTATATTTACATTTAAACTTAAACAGCGAAAGCAATTTACAATATTTACATAAATAGATGTACAACACTTGAAACATTCTTTAAGCTGCTTGCATACTTTAATCTTTGTCAATTCCTTTATCCTGCATAAAGACTGTGAGCACGTCAGTTCATTCAATTGACGAAATATTATACACGGCCATCCTCTCTATACCGAAACAGTATAACGATTTTTCAATGCTTAACAAACCACAAACTTGTTCACAAACAAAGCTAAGGGGACTATCCTATTGATGTCGTGTTGTGATTGTGCGCCTAGTCCTTAATGCAATTTATTATTATTATTAGATGACACTTATGCGCACTTGTTCGGATTCTATGTATCCAATACTTTATAGGTCCGAGGGCAAGCCCTTAATCGTTCTTCAGCTTGTAGGGTTCGATCCCTTGCCATGACTTAATCTACTACTGTAACTACGGTAAGTATCCTAGATTTCCTATGAGTTACGAGCCCATGTCCAGACAACCTGGAGGGAAATCCCACGTCGTGATATGACGCATCATGCAGAGCCTATGGTTAATTCAGCCTCCGTCATGAATCATGGCACCACTCGTAGTCAATCAAACATCCCACAAGCGTCGCCACGATCCCGATAATTCTGGAGTAGTGTCCACGCCAAGACTTGACTCATCAAGTAGGCAACCTATGAATCACTCACACACCGTAGACTTGAGGCCCTCATACATTTGTTTTTCTCTTACTTTCATCACGTCATCTCTATTGTTTGGTCCTTAATTGTATGAATCATGAACAAAAATCAATTTCTAGGGTTAACTCTTTCCTTAATACCGGTCTTAACCATCAATCAACGCATTTGACCCAAATCTGGTCTATCACCTCAAATATCATATCAAAATTTCTTTTATTACCGGTATGAGGCTTAGCTACCCCCTTCTTAATTTCAATTCATAAACACAATATTGAGTTCTTTCATACTCATAAGTTATTTTCGTGATTAACAAAAATTCTCATTCCATGTTCATAGCATCCATGTATTTATATCCAGAAGATCTTTTATAACTCAACCAAACATTAACTTTCAATTTTATGTACACTATCATGCATAAACGAATGAATTCAATTTTCCCACTAGTCACATTCAACAATTTGTGTTTTCCATATAATTCTCTTACTCTTATATTAATCCATACTAATTTCACAAATCCATATTTTTATTTCACAAGTCACAATTTCTTATTACTAAGTCTCATTTTGAATTTCTTCAAACAACTCATTTATTTTTCTTTCTCAAAATAAAACAGATCCTTTCTTGAAAATAGTCTCAAATTTTCAATTACAATACACCAAAAGTTATAGAAATTATTTCATAAAAAACTACATATTTTCAGGGATTTTTCTGTAATTTTTCTCAATTTTATTCAATTTAAAAAACTCTCAAAATACCATTTTTTTCCCAAAAAATCATTTTTAAAAATATCAAAACCCACGCTCGGAATCGAATCCGCCACCCTAGGCCACGTGGCGCTACAGTTTCCACACTGTGGCACCCAAAGCCACTGTGCCAAAGTCCCAAAGCAATATGAAATGGGTCCCTATCCATGTGTATCAACTTTCGAGTTATTTGGATTTTTAATAAAAAATCGAATTAAAAGGCTCCTATCCAGTATCGAACCTGAGACCTCTTGGACAGCTCACGGCTACAGTAAAACCCCACCGCAACTCAACCACTTGGTCTAAGGGGCCAGGTTGTAAAGAAAAGAGTTTGATTGTGTTTTAATCTAGTCTCTGTCCATTTCTAATTGTTTCACAAAATTTCCAAAATGTTTTTAGTGTCTTTTTTTCTCTTTTTGAAACCAAACTTTCCAGAACGTAAAATATATAAAACTACAGTAAACTAATATTTTATAATCATTATTTGCCTTATAAAAATGTATTTTTGGTCTTATTTTATGTTCTATGTCCATAGTTCCGACATTGAGAAGGATTTACATTTCTACATAATTCAAGAATTTGATTTTTCACAAGACAACTAATTTCATTGTTCTTTTACTCATTAATCAACCTACAACAATTTTTAGGATACCAAATCTCATTTTTCTACATTAGTATAACTTAAATTCCAACAAACAATTATCCATGATGCATTTAATTAATTATTAGTTTCACAAGCACAAAATCTCCATAAAGCATAACTCATAAACATATAGCATGGTAAGATGATAATTTCTAACACTTTAAATTCTCAATTTAGTAATCATTTATCAATCATTCTCTATTTTATCATTTCATCTAAAAGACAACCATAAGTCCAAATCACTTAGTTTTCTCTTAATAGCAATTTATTTCTAGCATAGTAACTAGATTAGAAGCATGAAAAACACCCACCTTATTTGGAGAGAAAATAGAAAAGAAGCTCTTAAGAAATCTCCTACAACAAATGAACAAAGCCTTCTCCTCCTAGATCAAGCCACAAGCCACCTCCTCCTTGATGCACTGCTAGAAACCGAGCCCCCCTCCTTGGAAAAACCGGCCACCACTCCTTGGATGAAGAACACACTAGCACTCAATCTTTTCACTTACAAAACTCCTCAATTTTTTGTCTCACAACTTGAATTTTTTTTCTTCTATTTTTTTATTCTTTTCTTTTAGGTTCCATGAGAGTTAATGGGGGGGGGGGGGGTATTTATACAAATTCTTAGGGTGAATGGAGGGCTAGGATTATATCCAATGGTTAGAGATTAAGGACTTAGATGAAATAGGGAGTTATATAAACTACCCATGATGAGAGTAACCACCTCCATCTCTCCCACTCTTTCCATCACCATCCGGCCTACCATAGAATTGGTGTGCATTGCACACCTTAGTGCATGCACAAACTTTCTAGTGTCCCCATTATTAAGTTGTACACATTTAATCAATTGCCTACTAAATGTGTCTACATGACAAGTTAGGACAATTTAAGAGATTAATTAGTTGTGGGCTTCAAAATAGTGGGCTCAAATCTAAGAGCCAATTAAAAATAATTAAATAATTAGGATGGGCTCGAAATATAGAAATAAATCTTAGGCTTTATAAAATAGGCTTTTATAAGAAAACAAAGAGAAAGAATTATATTTATTTGTTCATGTTATAATAGATAATTTGTATAAGAAAATACATCCAAGATTGTACGTGCACAACACGTAAAATCAACAATTTCACATTAAATGAAAATCAGGGTATTACACGGCAGGTGATAAAATCCTGCCAGACTTGTTTCTGGTGGGTGTGCATGTGCCGTGGAGGCACTGTACGAAGCTAAACTGTCGTACTTACATTTTTACTGGACTGAGCTTGTTTGTCGGCCCATCCTCCAGGATTGTTGGAGGAATTTGTTGTTTGTACGCGTCATGTTGCTTCATGTATGTTTTATTTTCTGTCTGTAGTTTGTATTTTGACCCAGTACTCTGGGTTTGTTTTGTTAAGATCTTATTAATGAAAAAGGGTGGCCAGATTCCACATTTTTCTTTTTAAAAAAAACATTGCTGCTTGGTAAAAGTTATTGATAAATTCTGGAATTTTAATCCTGTTTGGATTGAATTAGGCAAAGCAAATTTTTGAGAGTGTTAAGAAATAATCACTGCCTATACCAATTTTGTTTATTAATCTTATTTTATCCCAAGCACTTCAATTTGCAAAAGATGTATCCTCCTAGTTTAGAAGTGTGAAAGCGCCGAAGATGAATATTGCTTCTCTACCACGTCAAAAATGTCGCATATCCTTCTTCAAATTTTATTCTAACACTGTATTGTTTGAATTCTGTACCAAATAGGAGGAATAATCGAGTTACAAAATGTAGCTAGATTCTTCCTTCTTAAACGATACTACATATTCAAAAAAGTGCACAAATGATTCGAGAAAAGAAATGAAGTTGTAACCAACACTTAGCTAAGGCTAACAGTGAAACATATAACACTTTGATGATGCCAGTTATTGAATTTTGACACTTTTGTGTGCAACCCGTTACAGCGAGTCAAACTTTTAATAAGTAGCATTAACTATGGCTTACTTATGCTATGCACACTGTTCCCTTGAGGTTTGCACAAAATTTTTTTAGTGATGAATAAGGTGCTTGATTAGTCGGTTATCATGCACAAGAGTTGTGTTATGGAAAGGTTTGATAGGCCATAGGGAGGTTAATATTGTTTCCTAATTTATAGGATCTGGATCTGATAGGATTCGATTGAGTCCTAATTTATACGATCTGGATCTGATAGGATTTGATTGAGTCCTAATTTATAGGATCTGAATTTGATTGAGTGTGTATGAGTTTGTATAAGTAGGCTGATGAATGAATGAATAAAGTATGAACTTTTAACCCAAACTTTGGCATGGTATCAGAGCCAGCCGTCTAAGCAAACCCTACCATCAAAACCTATTTTTTCTTTCATTCGGTCAATCATCCACAGCCGGCCACTCACCCACAGCCTGAAGCTGTGTATCATTGATCATCAATGGTGGATGGCGCAAGTGCAAGCACATGGGCCGGTGGTTCAAAATTGGCAGATCTCAAACCTGAATAGGTCCAAATTTTGTTGAGTATGATTAGTAATCATCAGCAAGATCAAATGATGGGTGAGTTCCATTCTCCTACCTCTTGGATACTTGACACAGGGGCATCTCGTCATGTGACCGACAACTCACAACTTTTGACTCAAGCACAGGACATTCTTCCATGTCCCGTTAGTTTACCTGATGGGCAGCAGGAATACGTCACAATGGAGGGGTGTGTAATTCTTGCTGATGGTTTAGTGCTTGAGCGTGTCTTATCTGTAACAACATTACAATGCAATTTTATATCGGTGTTGCAATTAATTGATGATGCAAACTGTTTTGTTCGATTCACTAATTCTTTGTGTGCTATCCAGGACCAACATTCGGAGAGCCTGATTGGAGCCGGTGAACGGAAGGATGGACTCTATTTTTTCCGAATGATTCCTACAGTGGACACGGTAACAGTTCCTGATTTATCTGAATTTGAGTTATGGCATAGAAGAATGGGTCATCCGTCGGATAGAGTCATCAAGTTAGTACCTGCAATCACTTCTAATACTAATACTGCTGGGAAGAAATTGAATAAAGCTTGTGTTATTTGTCCTCAGGTAAAACAAACTCGTGATAGTTTCCCTGTTAGTGATAGCGAAGCCAGTCGTATTCTTGAACTCATCCATTGTGATTGTGGGGGACCAAATAATCAATCACCCTCTTCGTGTGGTGCGTATTATTTTTTGACATTGGTTGATGATTTCTCTAGAGTAGTCTGGGTATATTTGTTGCATAATAAAACTGAGGTTTATCAAGCTTTCTCCTCTTTTTTTGCCACTGTGGAACGTCAATTTGAGCAAACTATTAAGATTGTGCGAAGTGATAATGGCACGGAATTTAAGTGCATGCTTGATTATTTTGATACGAATGGTATTTTGTTTCAAACCTCCTTTGTTGGATCTCCTCAACAAAATGGAAGAGTGAAGTGGAAATATCAGCATATACTTAATGTGGCTCGTGCTTTAATGTTCCAGGGCAATCTTCCTATTACTTTTTGGGAGGAATGTGTACTTAGTGCGGTGTATTTAATAAATCGCACTCCATCATATTTGTTACACAATAAAACACCTCTTGAGATCTTATGCGGAACAACTCCCAATTTTGATGTGCTATAGGTGTTTGGGTGTCTCTGTTTCGCTCACAATCAAAAAGCAAAGGGAAATAAATTTGCACCAAGGAGTGGGAAGTGTGTTTTTGTTGGCTATCCTCATGGCAAGTAGAGTTGGAAATTAAATGATCTCGACACAGGTGAAATTTTTGTGTCTCGCGATGTCAAGTTTCATGAAAATGAGTATCCCTATCTGACTGAGAATGCATCTACTATGGTTGACTCTTCCTATTTCCTCTTCTAGTGACATGGTAGGAGTTGATAACATTGTTCTGGATGATTTGGAGGGGGTCTTAGAGGATGCTCCGACTACAGGAACAGTGGAGGATACAAATGGGCCGGAGGGCAGTCCCGTTGTGGAAGGTGCTGCCAGTCCCACCGATGCTGCCGAGTCCCACCGTGGAAGGTGCTCCACCGACTGCTGATTCTGCCAGTCCTGCCGTGGAAGGTGTTCCGCCGGCTGCCAGTGCACCCGAGGCTAATTTGGGACCGTGGACTGCGGGACAAACGTCCTTTAGTTTTGTTACGAGACTTTGTTGCTGAACCAGTTCGAAAAAAGAGTCCTCCCTCAAGTTCACCGTCCTCTACCAGCTCCTCCGGTACCCCCTATTCTATAGCACACAATGTGAATTGTAATAAATTTTCTACGCGACATCGTATATTTCTTGCAGCTGTAATTGCAGGGATTGAACCTAGAACCTTTCATGAGGCCATAAAACATGCTAGATGGCGTAAGGCAATGCAAAAGGAGATCGGTGCCTTGGAGGCTAATGAGACTTGGGTTATGGAAGAACTACCTCCCGGGAAGAAGGCTCTTGGTTGTAAGTGGGTATATAAGATCAAATATCATGCAGATGGTATGATTGAATGGCTAAAAGCTCACCTTGTTATCTATGGGAATCATCGGGTTGAGGGAATTGATTACAATGAGATGTTTGCTCCAGTTGCTAAAATGGTGATGGTTCATACCTTTCTAGCTGTTGCAGCAGCGAAAAACTGGGAGTTACATCAGATGGATGTTCACAATGCTTTTCTACATAGTGATCTTGATGAAGAGGTATACATGAAATTACCACCAGGTTTTACTGTTCATCAACCCGACATGGTCTGTCGTCTAAAGAAATCTTTGTACGGCTTACGACAAGCCCCGAGGTGTTGGTTTGCTAAATTGACGGCTTCATTGAAAAACTATGGCTTTACTCAGTCCTATTCAGATTACTCACTCTTCACGTTGCATCAGGGACCTGTCCAGATCAATGTTCTTGTTTATGTGGATGACATGATCATTTCTGGTAATAACTCTTCCGCTCTTGCTTCATTCACGAAATATTTGGGTGAATGTTTTCATATGAAGGATTTGGGGACCTTGAAATATTTTCTCGGCATTGAAGTTGCTCGTAGTCCAGAGGGTATCTTTCTGTGTCAACGAAAGTATACTCTTGATATCATCGCCGAGACGGGGTTTTTGGGAGCAAAGCCCACCGGATTGCCGATGGAGCAAAACCATCAACTCACTCGCGCTAATGGTGAGTTGTTAGAGGATCCCGAAAGTTATCGACGTCTTGTTGGGCGTCTCATTTATTTCTCCTTCACGCGTCCTGACTTGGCATATATAGTACATATTTTGGCACAGTTCATGCAGGCACCAAGACAAGAACATTGGGATGCGGCGACTCGCACTGTATGTTATCTTTAAGGTTGTTCGGGGCAAGGTATTCCTTCTTCATTCTGCTAGTGATCTATCCTTATCAGGTTGGTGTGATTCTAATTGGGCGATTTGTCCTTTGACTCGTCGCTCTCTTACTGGTTGGATAATTTTTCTTGGTTGTTTCCCCATTTCCTGGAAAACCACGGAACAACATACAGTCTCCCGCTTGTCTGCAGAAGCAGAGTATCGTTCTATGGCTTTGGTTACATCTGAACTCAAGTGGCTGAAAGTGCTTCTTGGTAGTCTTGGGGTGGATCAATCCCATGCTATGAATTTATTTTGTGATAGCAAATCTGCTCTACACTTTGCTCAAAATCCTGTCTTCCATGAGCGTAGGAAGCATATAGAGGTGGATTGTCATTATGTACGAGATGCAATTCAAGAAGGAATTATCTCTACGAGTCATGTGTGCACAAATGAGCAGCTGACCGATATCTTTACGAAGGCATTAGGAAAGCGCCAATTTTTATACTTACTTCGCAAGTTGGGCATTTGTGATTTGCATGCTCCAACTTGAGGGGGAGTATTATGGAAAGATTTGATAGGCCATAGGGAGGTTAATATTGTTTCCTAATTTATAGGATCTGGATCTGATAGGATTTGATTGAGTTCTAATTTATAGGATTTGGATCTGATAGGATTTGATTGAGTCCTAATTTATAGGATCTAGATTTGATTGAGTGTGTATGAGTTTGTATAAGTAGGATGATGAATGAATGAATAAAGTATGAACTTTTAACCCAAACTTTGGCAAGTTGTGAAACATTTCAATAAGTACATACTAGACAAGCCAATTTAGCACTAATGCTTCTCGGCTGTCGTTTAAGAAGCACATACACTTCATGTATTAGCGCATCCACAGTAGTTAGCTAAAAATGCATTTTATGCATAATTTTGCACTGTAGACACTGCAGGTCGTTAGCTATACTGTAATTTTTTCCATTTTTCTCTAGTAAAAAACAAAAGATAGCATGAGATATAGCAATATGCATATTATGTGTGATGAAACATCATGTTTCGTCTGGATTATTTTTTTTTTTTAAATTATCGGACGAACGTAATATTTTAATTTATTTTTTTCATCGGAAGAAACATGATGTTTTGTCCGATGAAATCCTGAATTATAAAAAAACAAAAAAAATCTTAAGCTCCTATTGTTAGTGTTTTAATTAAACTTTTAGTCAAATAATTAGTTAATTAAGTAGGTTTAGTTAATTAAAACCATAATTAACAACTTAATTAAAACACAACCCACTCGGACGAAACATCATGTTTCGTGTCATGTGGGTCCCACACGATTGTTTTTATTTTATTTATATAAACCCATTAAATTTTTTTGAAATAATCCAAAAAATTAAAAAAAAATGGCATCATGTTTCGTCCGCCTACAAATTAGCTAAATTTTGCCTTTTTCCATTGCAGAAACATCAAATTAGAGCATCTGTAGTCGTTGAATGGTAAAATATGGATATATGGATAAATAGAAATAGGAATCCTTGTTTTGCTGCAGTCGTTCAAAGCTATATTTTAGCTTTCTATTAATATAAAAATAAGCGACGGCACATGAAGTGCCGTCTGAGAATAAAAAAATACTAAAAAAATAACAAATTGCGTGGGACGGCACATGAAGTGCCGTCCGAACGCTAAAATAAAAAATTAATTTTTTTTATAGGTGGGACGACACATCATGTGCCGTCCGAGTAGAAAAAAAAAAAAGTTATTATTTTAATATATTTTTAATCGATCCGTCCAATGATATTAAAGTAACTTTTAATTAAATTAGTTATTATAGTTTAGTTAAATAAATAAATAATTAATTAGTTATATAAAGATAGTTATAGATGCAGTAAGTTAGATAGTTAGATGCATTAAATTAAAACTGATATAGTTAATTAAATGTTAGTTTAAGTGTTAGTTAAAATAAAACTGATATAGTTAATTAAGTGTTTACTAAGGTATAATATGCATATATGCATTACTATACCTCAGAGGGCTGTGGATGCTCTTAGAGCCCAGAAAAGAAGCAGCACAAGTGCAGAACACGTCTGATACATATAACCAGCAGAACACGTCTGATGCATATAACCAACATGACAGTACCTATGTCAATATACAATTTAGAATATCCATAACGTCACATTGTGCCTGTACCAGAGCATTCATGTCCATATTTTAAGGCTATACTTATACCCTCGTGTCAAAGTGCAATGTGTTTCTACTCTAGCATAACAGGTGAGTCCAATGTGTTTCTACTCGAGCATAGTTGGTGAGTGCAACCTCACAAATATTCATGACATTTGCAGTCATTAAGATGACTAGAACATAGTGATGACAACCGGGGCGGGTTGACCCGTGACCCGCCCATTCTTACCCGACCCGCAATTAAGCGGTTCGGGTACCTCCATCGGAACCAACAATAGAAAGATGTCACATATTTGCAGAAATAGAGATTTTAGGTGCAATAGAAAGGAATGCTGGTCGAACCCGCGGGATGATCCGGGTCGACAAATTTGTAAATCCAACCCGCTCGACTCGACCCGCGAACCCGTTGACTAAGTTAAACCCGCCCGCCAACTCGCGGGGTTACCCACGGGTTTCTATCCATTGAAGTTTTGGATTTCACCCGTGGGTTTGACCGGTTTGGATTTTTTTTTTTTGATTTTTAAAATTCTTTTTTGTTGTTTATTTTTTTAATATTTTTTTTTGCTTCAAAATATATGTATATATGTATATAAATATACTGCATATATATATATATATATGTATATATATGTATACAAGCATATAAATATACTCTAAAATATATCAAATTTTTATAAAAATAAGTGTGAACATCAAAATTAATTGATTACTACCTACTACTTAATTAGACATCACCCCCCTTAGCTATTTATAGCCAACTCCACATCCTCACTTCTCTCATCTCACTAATGTGGGACTAAAAGTTTTCAAAGTTTCAAATCAAATTGCATTTAATCTCACATTGGTGAGATGAGAGAAGTGAGGAGGTTGAGTTGGCTATAAATAGCTAAGGTGAGGTGGGCTAATTGAGTAGTGGGTAATGGACAATTGAATTTTTTGTTCATACTTCACACCCATTTGACTCATGAATTTAACTCAATTTTTTTTTTAAAAAAAAATGAGAGTTAAAAAAAAATTTAACTAATAAATTTCGTCGGCCAACCCGTGACCCGGCCCGACCCAATACGGGTTCAACCCGTACGGGTTCGCGGGTCGACCCGGATCTAGTTTTTCTCTTTCCAACCCGGCCCGGTTAATGTCCCAACCCGACCCGAGCCCGCCCGAAACACAGGCCAACCCGAATGGGTTGGGCCCGATCCGGTCGACCCGAATGCCATCCCTACCAGAACATCACATTTATATGCAGGGAAAAAAATGCCACTAAAGTATAAAGGCAGGTTTTTGCTGGACTAGAGTTATAAGAATAAACATAACAGGGTTGGATAAAAGATGTTAGGCTGTTGGCTGTCTTATAAATGTTAATGGTTCCGTATAACAGCTGAATCCAAACTGAAAGAGATTAAAGTCTTTACTATAGCAGTTTTCTGGCCAGTTTTCTGGAAAAGTTTAATGTAAAAATCCATCAAATTAAGATAGTGAATTCATGGTTTATTTGTGTACCTTGATCACAGCTCATGTTTTAGTGATTTAGACTGAAGTGGAGCATCCGAATGAGAAGCTGCCTCTTTGTTTTTATTTATGAAGTTAACGATATCATCAGCTGTCCTGCCACCACCATACTGCACAAGATTGCCAATAGCAGATGAGAAGTACCTACCTGGATATCCACAAACGTTACACTCTGTTAGAATTAGGGATAGGAAATTATTTTTTATTATTGATTGATTAAACTGAGTACAATATGTCTCTTATATATAGGAGAGAAGAGAATACTAAACCAATACATTATTCAATGTGGGACTAAACTAATCTATCATCTAACACCCCCTCTCAAACTTAAGTTGGTTCAAGCAACAAGAGTTTGGAATACTGATGATGTTGATATGGAAGAAATGACAAACTGTGATATAGAAACAGCGCTTGATTTCGCATGTGATGGAAACTGAGATGTAGATTGTTGCGGAAGAAAGTAGTGGTGGCGCACTGTTGAGATCTCACCCCAAACATTGGCGGGATCTCCATATCCCGATTTGTGATGGGATCTCACACCTGAACTGAGAAATAGACTAATGGGATCTCACCCCTGACTTGAGACATAGTCGATGATGGGATCTCACCCCTGACTTTAGACATAGTCGATGATGAGATATTATCCCTGAAATGAGAACTGGATGCAGATAACACCCACTCTCAAAATCACGATCGATCAACCGGAGTGAGTTGACGATCATGATCGATCAACCGGTGTGAGTTGACGATCGGGATGTAGAAGCACAATAACCTGCAAGAAAGGTTTTTTTTTTTTGGTATAAGGTTATTGGATTTGGGTATAAGTTTCGGATCGGGTTGGATATGGATAATCTGAAACGGATCGGATCCGCAGCTAGAATCAGAGTCCCCGAATCAACAAAATCAAGAAGAAAAAAAAGAAACAGATGGGCTTAGAAGAAGATGGAGTGGGAGGAGATAAGGGAGGGGTTGTCGACGAGGATGAGGACGCGACGATCGGTGGGGGTTTCGGGGTTGAAGGCGAAGGAGGAGAGAGGGAAGAGAGATAGGATGCGGAAGAAGATGGAGCTTTTCGCCTTGGCAGATTTGCTAGGCCAATGATTACGGTATTAGTCAAAACATTTTTGAGGAAGAAAGCAAGAAAGTAGGGTGGGGTGGGACTTTTGAGAAGGAAAGGAGTGAAAAACAACACAAACTTTTGGAATAATCCTTTGAAAATGGAATGAATGACGAGTGAAGAAGATGCGTAATGAGATGATATTCTGTTATGTTATGAAGAGAGAGAACAAGCAGCAAAATGTTATGGTGAGTTGGGTTGGGTTGCGGTGCAAGACAGAGGAGGAGGGAGACAGATGAGGGTGACGGCGGGAGAGAGATGAGGGATTAGATTAAGGATTAATTTGGGTTAGTGTTTTGGAGATGTGTTGTTTGATGACGGCTAGGATTTTTGGAGATTTAATTGGAAGAGGAAGAGGGATGGCAACTAGGGTTTTTGGAGATTTGATTAGGATAAGGAGATTAGGGTTTTGGTAGTTGATTGGGAGTGGAAAAGAGATGTCAGGAGGTGGAGTGATTCTGATGAAGACGAGAACCATTCCACCTCGACGACGAGGATAAAATAAGTATAGGCCTTATAGGACGATAGGCTCTGATCCCATGTTAAGATAAATCAGAGAGATGAAAACAATACTGAATATTGAATTGAGTTCAACCAAGTACAATACCACCTATATATAGGAGGAGAACAAATATCAAAATAACTCTACAACCAATATGGGACTATAATAATATCTAATACCCTCACTCAAACTCACGATAGATCAAACAATGCGAGTTTGCCCACTAAGTATCTAAATCTCTGAACAGTATGAGATTTAGTGAAGAAGTCTGTAGTTTGCTTGGAAGATGTAACAGAATGAAGAGAAATAGTCCCTGCCTCAAAGCGCTCACGAACATAATGGCAATCAATCTCTATATGCTTCGTTCGCTCATGAAAGACCGGGTTGCTTGCAATGTGCATTGCACTCCGGTTATCACAATGAAGAGGAGTAGCTCCTGTAAAAGTGACACCCATATCTGATAACAGCCAACGAACATGAACAATCTCTCTAAAAGTAGCTGCCATTGCTCTGTACTCAGTTTCAGTCGAAGAACATGCAACAACTGCCTGTTTCTTACTTCTCCATGAGATCAGTGAATCACCAAGAAATAGACAGAAACCGGTGGTAGACCATCTGGTAGTAGGATCACCTGCCCAATCTGAATCAGAAAATGCACTCAGCTATAGTTTGGATGTAGCAGACATGAATAATGAGCGAGTAATAGTTTCCCGAAGATATCTGAGAATCTGAAGAAGAACACCGTAGTGAACTGATGTAGGAGCAGAAACAAACTGGCTGACAACACTAACTGCGTGAGCAATATTGGATCTGGTCATGCATAAGTAGACAAGTTGTCCAACAATCTGTCTGTATCTAGTGGGATCAGGAAGGAGCTCACCATCAGTGGGATGAAGCTTCACATGAAGCTCTAAGGGTGTATCGGCTGATCTACTGTCAGAAAGGCATGCAGCAGAGATAATATGTGATGTGTATTTCTGTTGAGAAATGAGTATCTCCCGAGATCCATGAGCAATCTCTAGGTCCAGAAAATAACGTAGTATGCCAAGGTCTTTTATATGGAATTGCTGATAAAGGTATTTCTGGGTGGATGTAATGCCTGCTGAGTCATCCCCAGTAATGACCATATCGACAACATAGAGTAGTAGAATTACCCTCCCTTACGGTGATGACCGCATAAACATAGAATGGTCCTGAGAACTCTGACTAAAACTAGCCTTGGTGATGACAAGGCGAAAACACTTAAACCAGGCTCGAGGGGCTTGCTTCAAACCATATATAGCCTGATACAACCGACAAACATGACGAGGAGGAGTAGGGAGACAAGGAGGAGGATCCATGTAAACAACCTCAGATAAGGTACCATGAAGAAAAGTCTTCTTCACGTCCATCTGGTATAACGGCCATTGACGGATGGCTGTAACAGCAAGAAGAGTGCGAACAATAGTCATCTGTGTAACGGGAGCAATGGTCTCATCATCTAACATACTCGTTAAGGATAAAGATTGTTCTTTTTTTTGTTCTTAATTCCTTTAGATTAGCCACTGCATTGTCTTTCTCCATCAATTCACGAATTCAGTAAAATCTGGTTTGTTTATATTTCTTCAAATTTTAACTTTTTACACTCCTTATTAACAATCTCACTTTTTTCCATATGTACTTTCAGCTATGGAGCTGGCTTTATCTCTCGAGAAACTGGTGACTGAGAAGCTCCTCAATTTACAGAGTGTGTGTTCTTCAGATTAATTGCTACTGCTTATATGGTGACATCTTGGATTCAAACTCACTTCCAGAAAAATTTGTACTTGTTTTACTTGAACAGGTTGCAAGTCGTTGCAATGATCCTCAGCTTGTTGACTTCATTGAAAGCGAATTCCTTGTCCAGCAGGTGAAGCCATTCATTCGTTCTTTATTTTTTTCTAGAAAATGATGCTTTTATCATTACCTATTGTAATACTTATACCTTGTGAAAGATATTGTTGCTTCCATTAGTTGTAATTTTGTGTTCTTCAGCACTTGCACATATATGTAATTATTTGAATGAATTGAATGTGTGGATGATTTGGACTGAATTATTTAATTATTATGCTTGATTTTTGGAATGAATTTGTGCTCTAAAGTACGTTTCCATTGTTTATTATGTTTGAGTCATAGATTTGCAGATGATTATTAGAATGAATTCTTGAAAATGATTATGAATTGAATTATAGGTATTTTAATTTGATAAAAAAAGATCACCACCCAACTAAAATAAAAATTTTAAAAAACATATCCCGATGTTTTTAAACGCCATGATAGATTATTTAATGAAAAAAAATAAAAAATAGAGCATTTTCAAATGAATGCCAGGATAGGTGGATACCAACCCGGCGTTTGAAAACAGTTCAAATGCTGAGGTTCTTGCGGCGGCATTTTTCAAAACACAGGGGTATCAACACCGGCGTTTAAAAACGCCGAGGTTGCCCCAAAAAATGCCGGGACAAGTGTATGCGTTTGTAGTGCAAGTCGCCCATTGAACATCTAAAGTTGGCGGTGACAGAAATTGTATATAGCTGAAATCTTGATATATGTTTTAACCTTCTCCTCAATCCTTTGAAGAATAATTCATAGTTCATGATAAACTATATGTATAGAGATGAATGGGAAAAGAACTAATTAATGAAGGATCATTCTTGTTCTTATTCATTTTTCTCAAATTCTTTATTTTTTATGTTGCAGTCTATTTCTTTCATTCATGTTCTTTCTCAGAGGAGGTACTATGAAAATAAAAAATAGACACATTTTGTTCTCTTAGGTTTGTTTGTTTGTTAAAGCATCTCTAAGAGCATCCACAGTCGTTAGCTAAAAATGCATTATATGCATATTTTTGCACTGTAGATGCTGCAGTCGTTAGGCATTCTGTCATTTTTTTCTTTTTTTCGCTACAGTAAAAAACTAAAGATAGCATGAGATATCGCAATATGCATATTATGCGTGACGAAATATCATGTTTTGCCTGAATTATTTAATAATTTTTTAAATAATCGGATGAAACATGATGTTTCGTCGATAATATTTTATTTTATTTTATTCATCCGATGAAATCCTGAATTAAAAAAAAAAATCTTAAGCTCCTAATTTAGGATGTTAATTAGTTTAGATAGTGTTTTAATTAAAATTTTAGTTAAATAATTAGTTAATTAATTAGGTTTAGTTAATTAAAAACATAATTAACATCATAATTAAAACATCCACCCCGGGACGAAACATACGAAACATGACTGTGGCTGGGTCCCATGCGAACTAAATTTTTTTTTAAAACCCTTTAAAAAATTCCAAAATAATCCAAAAAAAATTCAGAAAAAAAAAAAAAAGCAACATGTTTCGTCCGTCTACAAGTTAGCTAAATTTTACCTTTTTCCTGCTACAGCGAAACACCTGAATTGCTAAGGTATAATATGCACATCATATGCATATTATACCTCAGACGACTGTAGATGCTCTAATGGACCATATTTTGTGTGTGCGTGTGTGGGTGGTGAGCCCACCATTTGCATGGAAAACGAAAAAAAAAAGCATTTAACTATCTTTTCGTAGACATAGAAGTAACTATTTTTATAAATATAGAAGTAAAGAAAATTCAAAATTAACTATCTTTTTGTGTTGTTCACCATTTACTTCAAGAGTTTTAACAGCAGCAACACAATAAGAGGATGTGATACACGAGTTTACAACAATATGTATTCACCAGCTATAAATTACACATAAAAACAACTTATTTAGATATAGTACATTAAGCATATGGTGTATTTAGTTAAACGTGTTTAAGCACATATCAATCAAACCATACAAGATAAAAATATTATAAAATTAACCATCTTGCATGAGGTTCAACATCCTCTACAGAGTTGTAAGATTACTAATACAGTCAATTAATGCACAGAAATTTGATTAGAGCATGTTGTATACTAGTTCACAATAATAAGCATTTACCAAATACAGATTGCACATAAAAAAGTTTATTACAAGAAGTTTTTTAACTTTAAATTTATTTATTTAAGAAGAGTGGTAATTTATCGAAATAGTACGTTACATTAGTTTGCAAATACATGAACTAAGTGTAGAGCTTTATTCAATCCAAATTTACTGCTCAGATACGTCAGATGAAGAAAACAATTTTGGAGGAAAATGATTTTTATTCTTCTTGTTTTATTCTTTACAGTTTACATCTATATATAAGGATTACAATCTTGGAGAGAAGAAAGGAGATTGAGAGAAGATTAAGGGGTGAGAAATTTGGGGAATCTGTTTCCTATAGATTAGGAAACAGAATATACATATTACTACTTACTATATTTCAACACTCCCCCTTAAGTTGATGCATAGATATTGAACATGCCCAACTTGTCAACAAATTTCAAGAAGAGCCGACTCGAAACTGCCTTGGTCAGGATATCTGCGAGCTGATCTTCTGACTTCACTTTAGATATCTCAATGACTTTCTCATCCAATTTCTCCTTGATGAAAAATCTATCCACCTCTACATGTTTCGTCCTATCATGTTGAACTGAATTGGCGGCAATATCACATGCTGCTTGACTATCGCCATACACCTTCATAGGTTCATTCGGACCACTGCCTAAGTCCTGCAACAAGAGTTTCAGGCATAAAGCTTCCGCTATACATAGAGCTATTCCGCGATACTCAACCTCTGCACTAGAGCGTGCACCAATATTCTGCTTCTTGCTTCTCCATGTAACTATATTTCCTCCAACAAAGGTGAAGTATCTTGAAGTGGAGCGCCTATCAATTATAGATCATGCCCAATCAGCATCAGTATATGTCTCAACCTTCAAGTGACTATGTTTCGCAAATGGGACCCATTTTCCTGGAGCAGACTTAATATATCTCAGAATTCTCATTACTTTATCCATGTGATGTTTCTGAGGTGCATGCATAAACTGACTTACCATACTTAAAGCATATGATAAATCTGACTGTGTATGCGCAAGATACATCAGTCGTCCAACCAATCTCTGATATCTTTCCTTATCACAAGGCACATGATCAAGTTCGTTGCAAAGTTTCAATCCTTCTTCTAATGGTGTACCAATCGGCTAACAAGTAGACATTCTAATTTCCTTCAATAAATCGAGAGCATACTTTCTTTGAGACAGAAATATTCCATTTCTCGAGCGAGAAACTTCAATACCAAGAAAATATCTCAAAGGGCCAAGATCCTTCATTTTGAACTCTTGTGACAAGTAGCTCTTCAATGCCATTCTCTCCTCAGGATCATTCCCAGTTACTATCATATCATCCACATATATAATGAGAGAAGTAATCTTACCTTCTTTCCTTTTCAGGAATAAGATATGATCTGAATTACTCTGACAATATCCAAATGTCCTCATTGATTTTGTAAACCTCCTAAACCAAGCTCTTGGCGACTGTTTGAGACCATATAGCACCTTCCTCAATCGACACACTTTATTACTATGTTGGACTGGTCTGTTTGACCCGAGTGGAAGATCCATATAAACATCCTCTGTCAATTCTCCATGAAAAAATATATTCTTCACATCAAATTGCTCCAACGGTCCAGTCAAGATTTGCAGCAAGTGATAGTAGGACTCGGATAGTATTGAATTTTGCCACAGGTGCAAATGTATCTTCATAATCAATTCCATACGTTTGAGTGTATCCTTTGGCAACCAGCCTTGCTTTGTATTGCTTTATTGAACCATCGGACTTATACTTCACCGTATAAATCTATCTGCATCCTACCGGCTTCTTCCCTGCTGGCAACTCGACTATCTCGCAAGTCTCATTCTTTTTCAAGGACTTCATCTTCTCATCCATAGCTGCTTTCCACCTTAAATCAGTAAGGGCTTCCTGCACACTGTTAGGAATAGATACAGTAGATAATTGATTTACAAATGACTTTTTTGATTCTGACAAGCGGTGAGTGGATACATAATTACTCATGGGATATTTGACGTTACTAGTGGGATCAGGTTCATAAGTAGGTTTTAGAATACCTCTATTAGTACGATGCAGGGAGTTCTCTTCTAGGAGCATCGGACAACGATGACGATTGGTTTTGGGGTTCTGACGGTTCACTCTCACTGAGATTTGGTACTGGTTGCAATTCTTCAAACGGGTCTTCGTCAAGAGGGGCTTCTTCCCTTGGTTGCACTTCTTCGCGAGGGTCTTCCTCCCTTGCTAGGTCTTCATTCAAGTGTTCACCATTATTTGTATCTAGTTGTTCGTTGTGGCTGGTAATTACATCATCATACTCAAGAGTCTGAACTTTACTAATCCCTTCATCATACCCAAGAGTTTGAACTTCACTTCGGTACTCCTCCAAAAGTTTAGTCGTAGAAAAATACATCTCATCTTCATGAAACTCAACATCCATAGTTACAAACATTCTTTGAGTTAGGTGGGTGATAACACCGATACCCTTTCTTATCCTGTGCATATCCCACGAAAACACAGCGGACAGCTCGAGGAGTTAACTTATTGCATTCTTGTTGATGAAGATAAACAAATGCGACACACCCAAACACACGAGGTGGCAAGTTGACTACTTTTGGTGCATTCATAGCATCAGTTAATGCTTGAAATGGTGTGAGGAAGTTTAGGATACTAGAGGGAAGTCAGTTGATTAGGTATGCAGTAGAAGCAAGGGCTTCTCCCAAATAGATGAGTGGCATATTTCCATGGATGGAGAAGCACGGAGCACCTCGAGCAAGTGTCTATTTTTTCTTTCAGCAACCCCATTCTGTTGAGGTGTATATGAGCATGTAGTCTCGTGAAAAATTCCGTGTTCCTCCAAATATTCTTGCAAATTTGAACTCAAGTACTCTCCGCCATTATCACTCCTAAGAACATGAATCTGTGATTTATACTGAATCATAACATGCTTGTGAAATTTCTGAAATAAGCCACTAACTTCACTTTTCAATTTCATCAAACAAATCCAGGTCATACGAGTATAGTCATCAATAAATGTCACAAACCATTTGGTTCCTCCAAATGTAGTAGTTTTGGATGGACCCCAAACATCAGAATAAATAATCATAAATGGAAGGGAGCTTCTACTTGGACTTGGAGGAAAAGAGACAGGGTGACCTTATGCGAGTTCACACACATCACACCGAAAGGCAGAAATATCCAACTTCAAAAATAAACTTGGAAATAATTTCTTCAAATAACCAAAAGCAGCATGCCCTAGACGTCGATGCCATAGCCAAATATCTGATTTCTTCTTCTCATCTTCGGATCCTTCCACACTTAGAGCTTGAGTCAACTTGCTCGAACATTCAGATTCTAAATCTAGATAATAGAGTTTCCCATATCCAACCCCATAACCAATCATTTTGCGAGTCCGAATATCCTTAAACACACAATGTGAAGGCCAAATGACTACAATACAATGTAAGGTAGTAGTTATTTGAGCAACAGGTAATAGGTTAAAATTCAAGGATGACACAACTAGGGCAGTATCTAAGGTTAAGGTTGTCTGTGAGATGTATGGTACCCTCGCCAGTATTAGTGGTAGGATCACCATTGGCAGTGGATACAATTTATTTGGTGGATGGTTGAAAATTTTGAACATGTCTAGAATCAAAAGTCATATGGTCGGTAGCACCCGAATCAATTATCCATGCATTATTCATAACAGAGGCAGAAATATTAAATACTTTACCATCATTACCTGCAGCTGTAACTAATGTAGAGACGAGTCCAATACTCTTCTCAGCTCCATCAGTTTGTCCCATGGTAGAGGCACAAGAAAACAACGGATGTGATCTTCAGCAACCAATAGCAAACGACACAACTTGGCCAAGAACAGCTCCAAGTCTTCAACAAATAGCAAAACAACAACAATCCAACACCGGATCAATCCCTCCCATTCTTCACAAAATAGCAAACACAAACTCCACAGCTCCATTCCCGAACAGCAAACACAAATCCCCTCTTCTCTCGAACACCAAACAGCTACAGGAGAGCGAGAGAGAGACAGCAGCAACAATGGACAGCAGCTACAGTACCCACAGTAAAAGAGAGGGCAAGGGGACTCCGGGGTGACGTCGCCGGCGATCGACGAGCTGCGCGACAGGGGTGGTCGACGGCGGCGCTGTCGACAGAACAAGGGAGCAAGGAAGGTCGGGTTGGGGTTCAGAGGCTGCGTCGATCAGGTAGAGTAGCAGACAGAGGGTGGGTTCGGCAGCCTGGGTAAGGGCGGTGCTCGGGGTGGCGTCACCGGATGTAGATGCGACGGGAAAGGAGGAGGACAGCGGTGGCTGGAGTTGATGGTGCGGTGGTGGTCGGCAGAGGGCGAGGGCAGTAGGGAGTGGAGAATAAAGGAGAAGCAGTGGTGATGGGTTCGTTGGGGTTTTTGGCGACAGGATCTAACGGGATCGGAGTCGATGATCGGTGATGGGATCAACAACGGGATCAGATCAAGATGGTGGTGATCAGCCTCCTCTTCTTCTTCTTCACTTGGCCTAGATCTGATTAGGTTCTGATACCATGAAGAAAATAATTTTGGGGGAAAATGATTCTTATTCTTCTTGTTTTATTCTTTACAGTATACATCTATATATAAGGATTACAATCTTGGAGGAGAAGAAAGGAGACTGAGAGAAGATTGAGGGGTGAGAGATTTGGGGAATCTGTTTCCTATAGATTAGGAAACAGAATATACATATTACTTCTTACTACATTTCAACATCAGATACGTTAGAAACACCTGTCTACTTCAAAAGTTTGGAAAGTTTGATAGGTGGTTGTTGCCGCTAATTTTTGTGAGGGAGTGATGAGTTTTTTTTATTGAGGGAGAAAACATTGATCTGGATCATCGATCAGGATATGGATTTGAATGGCTGAATACGCCTAGATATGAATTTGGATGGCTGAGAACGCCTGGATCTTGAATATGGATGGTTGGAATCACCTAGATCTGGATTTGGACGGCTGAAAATGACTAGGGAACTGCAAAAAGTCTCACACCATTGGTGGCTCTAGCATAAAATCCTCTGTCGCTCAAGTCAGCAACCCAGAATAAAGATTAAAATTTTTTAGTGGAGAAATATTGATTACCTTTTACTGAATGAGGGAAATGAGTATTTATAGCTAGGAATCATTTATAGAAGATAAACCTTAAAATGTATTTTTTAAAATTTGGTTGGAGATTCCTATAGTGAGAGATAGAATTAATATTTAATCTATGATTTGGGAGGATTTGACTGACAGCTGTATTTAGCTGGCGATCCCCCTCTTCTTGGGCGACAAGTAAGCCACAATTTTGGATTAGGTTGAGATGATGGGCCCGAAGATGACCCATGTTCTTCTACCAGGCATGTTGTTGTTGTAAAATTACTGTGCTACCGTAGGAAGCTTTGAGATGCGTGCTGAGATACAGGTTCGACTTTTACACATATCATATGCCCCCCCACTCCTGAAGGTCGGACGTCGTAGCCTTCGTGGAGTAGTTCATTCTGTTTCGGGCAATCAAGGGAGCATACGTGACTTTTGGGGACGCCTAGAGTCTTGTTCAAAGCTTCTACGGGTAGCAGCTATTTTATGAAATTTTAATTAATTTTCCAAATTTATAATTACTTTTTTGGAATTTTAATGATTTTTCTCAAATTTATAATTATTTTTGAAAATTTTAATTAAATTTTCTAAGTTTATAATTATTTTTTGAAATTTTGATTTAAAATCAAAAGGAGCGCGAGCTTTGAGGTGATTGAGTAGTCGAATCAAGGGAGTGCGAATATTGAGGCGATTGTGCGGTCAGGTCTGGCCCAAAGCATCATGCTTCTCGGATGACACTCATGGCGTCGAGGAGGAGGGCGCGAATCTTAAGAAAATGGACGGTCAGATCTTGGCCAAAAGCGCCAATCTTCTCGGACAACAATCATGGAGTCGAGGAGGTGGGCGCGAATCTTGAGAAGGATGGACGGTCATATCTTGGCCGAAAGTGTCGAGCTCCTCAGACAAAAATTTTGGCGTAGAGGATGTATGCACAAATCTCGAGGAAGATGGACAATCAGATCTTGGCCGAAAGAGTCGAGCTCATCGGACGATAATCATGGAGCCAAGAAGTTGGGCGCGAATCTTGAGAAAGATGGACTGTCATATCTTGGCCGAAAGGGTCGAGCTCCTTGAACGAAAAAAGGGGCACTGATGACAGAGTTGGCACAAACCTTGAGGCAGATGATCGGTAAGATCTGGTAGACAGCGTCGAGCTCCTTGAACAATGAAGGTGGCACAAAGGATCGAGTGAGCACAAATCTTAAGGCAAGTGAACGGTCAGATCTGGGCAAAAGCGTTGAGCTCCTTGGACGATAAATATGGCACTGAGTAGAAAATTGGCTCAAATCTTGACAAAAATAGGCGATCATATATGCTCGAAAGAGTCGAGCTCACTGAGGAGCTTGGCTATTTGGTATTGAGTGGAAAGTCTTGTGAATTGATCTGGTGTACTTAGCACGCACACTTGTGCCAAAATTATGATACGAAATAAATTTTTCCCAAGTGTTCTCAAACTTGTACTAGAATGTTGATATGAGATGAAGATCTCTTATGTAATCATATTGTACTATAATGTTGATATGAAATAAAGATCTCTCATATGTTTTGTCCTGTTTCTTACTTTCTCTACATTGTACTTCATTGTTTTGAGCTAGTGAGTTGTTAGCGTAGCTCGAGCGGTGAGCAGAGCAATGAACTTATTATTTGGAGTCAATGAGTTGTTGGGGCAGCTCAAGCCGTGAGCGGAGCACCTGAATTCATTCTATGAAATCAATAAGTTGTTGGAGTGGCTAAAGTGGCAAGTAGAGCGCTGAACTCAATGCAAGCAGCTAATCACTTGTTAGAGTAGCTCGAACTACAAGCGGAACACCGAACTCATTGTACGAAGTTTAATGAGTTGTTGGGCAGCTCGAGCTGCGAGCGGAGGATCGAACTCACTGTATGGAGTTAATGAGTTGTTGGGGCAACTCGTGCCGCAATAGGAGCACTGATACAGGTAAAAATTTGGGCGATCCCCTTCGTTTGATCACTACACAGATCACGAGGTACAGGGCTCGTGGGCCTTCCATGAGCCTACCAGTCTAGCTCAGCCCACTAAGGAGTATCACCTAGTCAATTATGGAAAAGTCAAATTTCCTAAGATCAGGGGATAAATCAGCTCTCTAAGATCCCTAATCAATGGACTCTATTTAGGCAGTTGGGAATCTTTTCCTAATAGATCCCCCTTGACCTATTAATACAGGCCCACCAACACTGTTAACAGGTAATCACAATTTCACCACCTAATGCTTCTTTTAACCACTTTTTATTGACTTGAGCGTCGAAAGGTCAATCGTCGGGAATCCTTCCGGTGTTTCAGACATTTTTGCAGGTCTACAGCAGACGTTGTGTCCTTACACCCCACTCATACTAGCCTCACATTAGGGTCGGATCGGCGGCTGGGATCTATTTTATCCATCCATCTAAAGAAATCACTATATGTTGCTCCCACACAAGAAAAACAGCAGCATCAGATTGGCGCCGTTTGTGGGAATGACACAGATCTGAGCCTTTGATTCAAAACCTCCCCTATAGTAGACATCTATGGCCCCCAAGGCCAAGAAAACCGTTTGTCGCCGACCTAGGGGTTGCAACATTATCGAGTCGAGCGCCCACATACTCCAGCTCTGAGTGCCTCCTGCTTGGTTGCACGGGGGAGCGAACCCCCAGTTATTCCCGACCTCCGAAACGTCAGAAACAACCGGCTGAATGAGGAAGACCTTCAGAATCGCCTCAGTCGATATAGAAACGAGGGCCCCTTTAACCGATGGCGAAGTCGAAGCTGTTATTCATCCCACGGTCGAGAGAGGAGACACAACCACTCTCCGAGGGATCGCCGACCACCAAATGGCCACTAAGATGGAGGCCACATGACGAGGGCCGAGTTCCAAGAATTTAAGAACGAGATCCTCCAGGCCATCCGAGGTGGAGCTCGGAGTAAGCACCGCTCGGATGACCACCGTTCCAGAAGGGTCGGAAACGAAGAGTCTCACGGGTCAGCCCGATCTGAGGGACATGAAGATGCGGTCCTCAACAAATGTAAGATATGGAGGACCGCCTTGCCCGGATTGGCTAAGACAGAAGACAGTCTAATCGAGGGTACAAACCGGTTTGGCTGCCCTTCTCATCCTACATCCTGGAAGCCCCCATTCTGAAGAGCTTTAAGCCTCCGACATTTGAGTCGTATGACAGAGTGTTGGATCAAACATATATGCCATGGTTCCTTACTTCGATAGGGTGCATATATCTAGTAGGGTTGACTCTACTGGGAAGGGACGGATTGGTTTCTCAAAGTCTTTTCCTGCTCCACTATATCCTGGGATCCTACAAAAGGATCTCCCTTAGTATGCCAGTTCTTTTAAGCCATAAATGTTCTTTCTCCCTAGGGACCTCCGAACGAAAGGGGAGCCCCGGATCCCGAAGAGCGATGCATGTCTTTCAAACGCTCATAATATGCCACTAGAATCCTTGTTATCAAAGGATTTCCCGCGATTCTTTCTTTGGTATCTTTTTGTAGGCCTACGACTTTATTGCCTGGGGGAGGATGAAAGGCCTCGTGACTGCTTAGATCTTCTTTCCTTTAGATTCTATCGATGAACTTGTCACCGGTTGGATACGAGGTGCCTCCGGTGAACAAGCTTCTTTATATTTATTAGTGAAAGAAAGTGCCCGGCCGGGAGTGCTTACAAATTCTCGTTCTTTAGGCTACTACAAGACAAAGCCTTAGATTCAAGTGCTTGTTTGTCTTCTGACTTATCTCCTTTTTGGCTCGCATACGTAACCGAGAGGTGAAACAGAGTGAGGAGCCCCTCGACCCTGATCACATAGAGGGGTTCAAAACTCTCATGTTGATTCACAGCGCCTCGGATCCCCTCCTCTGTCACCCTTCCCAGCCACACTGTGTGGACCTGCACGAGAATGATATTCCAAGCTCTCCCCCAACTCGATCTTTTCCTTCAATCAGCTCGAGGAGAGCTTCCTCGCTCACTTCTTGACCAGCCATAAGGTTGAGAAGATGAGCGCTTCCCTGATACACCTCAAACAAAAGGATGAAGAGTCTCTTCAGGACTTCATCAAGAGATTTATGGCCGAGGCCCGATCAATTTCCTCCCTCGATGCTGAGGTTGCGACTGCCGAGACAACTCACTGAAGGCCTCCTTGGCTAAGAAGCCCCCAACAGATTTTCCCGACCATCTTCTCTGGAGCGAAGAGTATATATGGGCCGAATAGGCCCTGCACCTAGGGGGTCAGAAGGAGTCCCCCACTAAGGGAAAAAAAAGGTAGGCGGTCTCGAGGAACCGAAGACCATAAAGATACCACTGGGCAGAGGCGTCCCCCTTCAATCCCTTATTTTGAGAAGTTCACACCGCTTAACGCGAGTGTCTCCTCCATCCTCATGGAGTTGGAGGAAGATGGGTTGATCCGACCCCCCACCCCCCGGTCCAACAACAGCAAGAAGAGGGTTCGGACGTTCTATTGCCAATTTCAACGAGATCACGGCCACAAGACAGACAACTATCAGGCTCTCAAAGATGAGACCGAGGCCCTCATCCGAGAGGGTACTTGACTAATTTCACCAGGAATGCCCTGAGAACTTCTCCTCCTCCTCGAGGTGCAAACAAGCGCCCAGAAGTGGAGTCCGAACCTCTGGACTCTGATAGGGTGGCCATCCTTCACTGCGTCCATGGTGGTCCGATGGGGGGAGACTCAAACTCCTCCGCAGGGCCTTTGTTCATAAGGTCAACTCGGTCCACAATAGTCCCCCCCTTGAGTTCACGGATTGTCGGTCTCTTTCTCGAACGAGGACCTAGAGGGTTTCCAAGTTCCTCACCGTGATGCCTTGGTCATTAGCCTCAAATTGGCGAACCGTGAGGTCCGCCGCATTCTTGTCGACAACGGGAGCTCGGTTAACATCCTATTTCTTGCCTCCTTCGAAGGGCTAAAACTATGTCGGGAGAGGTTAAAGCCTGCAGGCTACACCCTCCATAGCTTCTCAGGTGCCCCCATTCAGATTGAGGGGATCATCACCTTGGGTGTCACCGCCGGGAAATCCCCGACATCCAGAACTGATGCAATGGATTTCATGGTGGTCAATGTCAAAGCTGCATATAATGCCATCCTTAGTCGCCCCAGTGTTGCTTTCCTCCAAGCAGAGCCCTCGGCATACCATATGAGGATGAAGTTCCCCACCAACTTGGGGGTCAGGGGTCGTGAAGGCCAACCAAGAAGTCGCCCGGGCTTGCTACATGGTCATAGTGGAGGGGCTCAGTTCTTCCCCTCGATGCAGTCGAGCTCCCTTCTGAGCAGAGCTCAATCGGCACTGAACCAGTTGACAAACTGGAGGAGGTCATCTTCTCCGAAGCAAATGGAACCAAATGGTTCCAAGTAAGAAATGCCCTACCCTTTGACCTCAGTGAAGATTTTGTCGGTTGCATCCGTCACAACCAAGTCTTGTTCGCTTGGACCCCTTTGGACATGCCCGGGATCTCCAAGGACCTTATCATGCTTAAACTAAATGTCCCTTGGACTCCAAGCCGGTTCAGCAGAGGCACCGGAAGTTTGCCTAGGAGAGGCAGCAAGTGGTGAAGGAGGAGGTCGATAAGCTCCTCTACGTACGTTCAATCCAGGAGGTAAGCTACCCAGAGTGGTTGGCCAACGTCGTCATGGTCAAGAAGTCCAATGGCAAGTGAGGATTTGTATTGACTTAACCGACCTCAATAAGGCCTGCCTTAAAGACCTTTTCCGTCTACCGAGCATCAATGCACTCATTGATGCAACGTTCGGGCAATAGCTCCTCAGGTTCATGGATGCTTTCTCGGGCAACAACCATATTCGGATGTTCCCCCCGGACATCCCAAAAATTTCCTTCGTGTTGGACCAGGGTCTATACTGCTACCAAGTCATGCCATTCAGCTTAAAAAATGCTGGTGCCACAAATTCAGAGACTCGTCAATCGGATCTTTAAGGAGCAAATAGGCCGAAACATGGAGGTCTATGTCGACAACATGCTCGTTATAAACCTGAGGGGGGGACCATGTGAAAGACCTGCAGGTGGCCTTCGGGGTCCTCAGGACGCACAACATGAGGCTGAATCCATCAAAGTGAGTCTTCAGTGTAATGTCGGGGAAATTCCTCGGCTTCATGGCGAGCCAGTGGGGAACAGAGGAAAACATCGAAAAGATCCAAGGCATACTGGACATGGCCTCGCTGAAGAATGTCAAAGAGGTCCAGAGACTCACAGGCCGGCTGGCCGCCATTGGGCACTTCCTTTCAAAATCTGGGGAAAAGTCACTCCCCTTCTTTAGATTGGTACCTGAACGAATCTAAAGAATCCTCTCCGTCGTTCGTATTCTTCCGAAGATTGACAATGACATTCTCAGCTTGGGTCAACCGATCTCGGAGGGCCGAATTTCTTCCTCATGCCCACTTCCCCGAACCTCGCACCTTGTAATCTGGTCAACAAAATAATCACCCTGAGACTCGGAGGGATACACAACATAGGTAAAAAAGGAGTAATTTTTCATTGAACAAAATGATTACTAAAAGCGGTGGCTAGTCCGCGATCGGCATCAATACAAAAATAAGAAAAGAAAACTAGGGTGAAGAGGGATCCTCCCGTGAAGGCAAGAGAGTATCCTCGTCCCGGATCACCTCGTGCTCACGGCGGTCGTCGGTGTCCCCCGCAAGCTGCTCCTTAATATCAACATCCAATGGCAATTTCGCGCCATTGTGAACCAAAGGTACCTCTACTGGAGTCGGAGGGGTCTTGCCAAGCCCCAGATCGAAAGATTGGCCAAAGGGGTCAATGTCGGGGTATCTTCTCCTTACATATTCGAGGGACTGCTCATAGCGCTAGTCCTCTCCCGGAATGATCTGATCTACGGTGCCCATGAGCTCCAACCTCACCTTTGCCAACTCACTCTCCAACTCCACCTTCTCGGCCATCAAGACCACTGGTGGAAAGACCCATCCTCAAAGTTGGTCTCCAACTCCATCACTTTCTTCTCAAGCACCTTTGAGCGATCCTTCTCGTCCCGCCACTTCAAGTTGAGTTGCTTCGCATTCCGATCCACACTCTAGAGTAAGTGTTCATACTGCCTCTTGACTTTGGCTCCGTAAAGCATGGCCTACGGAAAGAAAACACTTAGAAGATTGTCGGATTTGAAAATGTGATACAGATACTGGACACCTACCATGACAGAACCTTGGGCGAACCTAAGCTAGCTCGAAGCGGTGGTCTCTCTGGTAAGAGCCCTCCTGTCCCTCGGCGGAGCTGTATTGTCCACCACTTTGAGGGCTATGAGAGACTCCATCATAGAATCAAGCACCTACACGATCTAGTCAGGTCTGAAGGTCTCTTGGATATGATTCTACAGAAGGACTTGCAGAGTCTGTTGGAAGGGCAAAAGTAGAGACTTGGCCAACTTCATGGCCTTCAATGACCTTTCGCTAGGCTGGTCTCTCAAAGACTCCTCTGGCTCGTGAATGGTCAGGGACTTGGACTTCTTCGTTTTGATCGACCAATCCTTCGGAGACGCCTCAGCCACCCTCTTTCCTTTATGATCTACGGCTTCCACCTCCTCTGACTCCGGTATCATAGCCTCCAGATCGTCAACCACCACTGCAAGGAAACGAACACCTGTCAAGTCTGGGAATATATATGATAAAGAGACATCTAACTATAAGACAAAAGGAAAAAGACTTACGAGGGATGAAGGGGCTCAGACCACTCTCAGCCAGCAGGCCTTCCATCACATTTGTCCAATCAGCGCTGATACCACCATCAAATAGCCCTAGAAACTCGACCTACTCCTCGAAGTCAAGTTTTGAACCTTCGGGTTCTTCAACGGGAGACCGTACGACCACCTGGTAGGTATGTCCCATGCCTAAGGACTGTAAAAGATTAAATACTTGGTCTTCCATTCCTTAATGGATTCGGGGTGACCTTGCACCACCCGGTATCCCTAGTGAGGGGAGATATACCACCGATTTTGAAAGCCTGAGAGGGACCTTAACCCCAGATATACTCAAAAATACTTGAGGTTCAAAGGAACTTTTTTCTCATTACAAAGCATGATGAAGTTGGTCAGTTACTTCCAAGAGTTCGGTCCATACTGTGTTGGGCTCATTCCCACCCAATTCAAAACCTCCTTTATGAATGGTTGGAAAGGGAGACGTAAACTTGAACCGAATGCATCGGGATTGAACACATTCAAGGAGAATGTCGATGGGCCAAACACTAGCATTGGGAAGATAGAGCTCGAATTGTTGAGAAATGCGATATACCGCTCGGAGCTGATCGAGGACACTACTCACCATGACGTTCTTCGTCTCGTCCACATCAATTTTTGGATTATTCGGCGAAGACACTGGAACATCGATATGACCCTCCCTTTTAAATTGTCCGGATACATCCGGATGGGCTTTGTGTGCATGGACGGGTTCACTTCATGCTCGTATGCCATCAGCACGTACTCCTTATCGGGGGATGGATCATTTTTCCTCTTCCTCGTAGCTCAGGGCTGTCGAGGAGGAGGGACCGCCAATATGTCGCCTAACAATGGGGTCTTTGCCTCCCAGGTATGACAGACACTCTCTTGTCGAGCTCCAGACGTTCCCTCTCGATGACTCCCTTCAGCTTCTTGTCTATCCTTTGTCACCTAACCAAGAATCTCCTGATCACCTTCGACTTTAGGGACTATAAGGGATTCACGCTCCTCACAACCGACGCTCCCCCCCTCACCAGTCTCGGTTGTCCCTTTACTATGGCCGACTTTTTCCCCTTCAGAATTCGAAATCAACTCAATCTCCACGTCTTCTTTTAGAGAAGGGTCACGCACGGGTTTCAGACTTGGAGGCTCATCCTCCTACGAGGTTGATTTCTTTGAAGAATCTGATGCCGAATCGCCCCTAACAGTGGATGAGGATGAGTCACCAGACTGAACAGCCGAAATATCTAATGTTATGGTTCTAGAAAAGGATCTCTAGATGTGGAAAGGGCAACCTCAGAAAATGAGAAGGGGAGGTAGATTTATAGAAGGGGTAGTGACTTCTCAATTGACCACCGTCACGTGCCCATCTCCTCGAAACCTACAAGAACATGAAGCGATCGCTTTAAGGACACAGGAAGTCACGTGAACAGTAGATTTGGGTCCATTCACTCACTCCACTGTAATCAGGAATCCATACAATCATAACACCGTGGAAAATGCCTCGAAAATGTCGCTTTGACTCCGAGCTCATCATGGATTTCTCCGCAAAACACAGCTCATGCCTCGGACAACTACATGGAAATGGTGCTCCGACTCCCAGCTCATCGTGGATTTCTCCACAAAACACATCTCACACCTCGGACAAATGCCTCGAAATGGCGCTCTGAATCCGAGCTCATCTCAAATTTCTTCGCAATACATAACTCACGCTTTGAATAGCTACCTCAAAATGGCGCTCCCACTCCGACCTCATCGCGGATTACTCTACAAAGCATAGCTCACACCTCGGACAACTGCATCGAAAGGGCGCTCCAATTCCAAGCTAATTGTGGATTTATCTGCAAAGCACAGCTCATACCTTGGACAACTGCCTCGAAAAGGCACTCTGACTCTGAGCTCATCGAGGATTTCTCTGCAAAGCACAGCTCATGCCTCAGACAATAGCCTTTAAGTGGCACTCCGACTGTGAGCTCATTGCAGATTTCTCGGTAACACATGGCTCACGCCTCGGACAACTGCCTCGAAATGGCGCTTCAACTTTGAGTTCATCATGGATTTCTCCACAAAACATGGTTCACCCCTCAGACAACTGCCTCAAAATGATGCTCTAACTCCGAGATCATCACGGATTTGTCCGCAAAGCATAGCTCAAGCCTCGGAAAACTGCTTCAAAATGGCACTCTGACTCCGAGCTCATCGCAGATTTGTCTGCAAAGCATAGCTCAAGCCTTGGACAACTGCCTCAAAATGGTGTTCAAACTCTGAGCTCATTGCGGATTTCTTCGAAAAACATGGCTCACGCCTTGGACAACTACCTCAAAATGGTGCACCGACTCTGAGCTCATCGTAGGCCTCTCCTCGAGCTTCGATCCACGCACCTCGGGAAGAACTAGGTACATCACCATGGACAATTCCTCATGCCAGTGCATTTTTCCCTACGGGTTAACTACTCCTCATAGACGGTGGACAACTCGCCACCAAGAGTAGAGGGCTTGTGATACGTGTAAAAATTTAGGCTGATATCCTCCATTCGATCACCACACGGATCACAAGGCAGATGGCTTGCGGGCCTTCCATGAGCCTACCAGTCTAGCTCAGCCCACTAAGGAAGATCACCTAGTCAATTATGGAACAGTTAAATCCTCTAAGTTCAGGGGATAAATCAACTCTTGAGATCCCTAATCAATGGACTCTATTTAGGTAGTTGGGAATCTTTCCCTAACAGATCCCCCCTAACCTATAAATACAGGCCCACCAACACTTTTCATAGGTAATCACAATTTCACCACTTAATCCCTCTTTTAACTGATGTTTATTGACTTGAGCATAAGAGGGTCTGTCGCTGGGAATCTTCTCGGTGTTTCAGACTTTTTTTACAAGTCTACGGTGGTCATTGTATCCTTACACCCCATTCAAACTAGCCTCACATCAGGGTCGGATCGGCGGCTGGGATCTGTTTTCCCCATCCATCTAAAGAACTCCCTATCTGTTGCTCTCACACCCAAAAACAGCAACAACAAGTACTGAACTCACTGTAGGGAGTTAATTAGTTGTTGAAGTTGCTCGAGCAGAAAGCGAAGCACCAAACTCATTGTAAGGGATCTAATGAGTAGTTGGGGTAGCTCGAGTGGCGAGTGGGGCACTGGACTCATATTGTGGAGTTAATGAGTGGTTGGGGGGCAGCTCGAGCAGCAAGCTGAGCACCGAACTAATTGTATGGAGTTAATGAGTTGTTGGGGCAGTTTGAGCGGCGAGCATGGCACCTAACTCATTGTAGAGAGTTAATGAGTAGTTAGGGGAGGTCGAGTAATGAGCGGAACACAGAACTCACTGTGTGGAGTTAATACATTGTAGGAGTAGCTCGAGCGGCGAGCGGGACACCGAACTCAATGTGTGGCATTCATGAGATGTTGGAATAAGTTGAGCGGCAAGCAGAGCACCAAACTCATTGTAAAAAGATAATGAGTTGTTAGAGTAGCTCGAGTGGCGAGTGGAGTAGCAAACTTATTGTATGGGGTCAATGTGTTGTTGGTCCAGCTCGAGTCGCGAGCGAAGCACAGAACATATTGTATGTAGCTAATAAGTTGTTGGAGTAGCTCGAGTGGCAAGCAGAGCAACGAACTCATTGTATGATGTCAATGAGTTGTTGTGGCAGTTCGAGCCTCGTGCAGGGGGACTCATCATATGGAATTAAAAAGTTGTGGAGTAGCTCGAGCGGCGTGCAAAGCATCGAACTTATTATATGGAGTTAATGAGTTGTTGGAGTGGATCGAGAGGCTAGTGGAACATCGCTCTCATTGTACAGAGCAAATGAGTTGTTAGCGTAGCTGAAGCATTAAGTGGAGCATCGAAAACATTGTATGAAGTCAATGAGTTTTTAGGAAAACTCGAGTTGCGAGCGGAGCGCCGAACTCATTATCAAAGAATTGTTGGTGCAGCTCGAGCCACGGGTGAAGCATCACACTCATTGTAGGGAGTTAATGAGTTGTTGGATCAGCTCGAGCGACGAGCGAAGCACTGAACTCATTGTAAGGAGCTAATGAGTTGTTAGAGTAGTTCAAGCGGTGAGCGGAACACCGAACTTACTGTATGGAGTCAATGAGTTGTTGGGGTAGCTCGTGTTGCGAGCGGAGCACCGAATTCATTGTATGGATTTAGAAGTAATACAAGAGTTTGAGAAGAAAATGTTCAATTTTTTGAAAAGTCAATCTAAGTAGCTGCCTAGATGGCTAGCTTTTATTACATGCGTTGACAGTTATGTAGATCCGTTTTATTACAAATCTAGTGGAAGGCGTTAAACACCCTCACTGAACTTCATCAAATACTCAGCGTTCTAGGTTGTTGTTTTCTTTCCTCAGGTATTCAAGTCGGTAAGATTCTATGCGGACGACTTTGGAGACCTTGTTGGGTCATTCCTAGTTGAGAGCAAGTTTTCCCTTGTCTCCCTCGAAGAAGGGGGTATCTTCTGGTCCATTAATGGGTGTGAACACAAGATCTTCAAGCCACTTTTTGACTTCCTTTGACCTCTCCTACTCTAGTTGGAGTGGGGAACTTCATCTTCATGTGAAACACCGAAGCTACGACGTGGAGGACCACCAGATTGAGGCGGCCAAGGATGGCATTGTTAGACAGCCTTCACATTAACAACCATGAAGTCTGTGACTTCGGTCTAGATAGTGAGGGCTTTGCCAACAGTTTTGTCGAGGGTGACAATTCCTCCGATCTAGACCGTAACCCCAGAGAACCCATGAAGGGTGTACCTGGTGGGTTTCAGACGGTCACGGAGATCTTGAGGCCTTCAAAAGTTTCTAGGAAGAGAATATTCATTGAGCTACCTATAGGTTACATCCATCTCATAGGTTACAAACAACCATCTCAAAAGAGACCACATAGGTTACATCTAACCTCATCATAGATAACTCATTCATTATTCATAATTTCTTTTTTATTCATTTTTCTTAGGTTTATTAGCCATGAAATAAACAACTTCAACGCCATATGACGATTGAATCAATTAAAATCATTGTAAGCAACCCCAAACTATTCACTTTAGTTAATAGAACTTGTTGTACATTTCTACATTCCAAATACATTTCTTAATCCAAAATTCTTTAAGATTAAAATGACTAGAAAATTCTGTATTACAATCTCAAAATTATATTTTTATTCCATTATAATCCATCTCAATCATTTGCTTAATTCAATGGGTTAATATCCATGTAATTTTACAAAGATGAGTCTAAATAGTATTCTACTTTTAATTCTCTTTAATCATGCACAATCTCCTTTTAATTTGAATTCACAAGTTCCTCTAATACATTATTTAATGTGAGTGTGACCTTTTAATTCCCAAAATATATCTTAGAAATAATGTGGAATTATTTCTAAAGTTCTAATAATTTTTAGAATATTATTACATTTTCCCCAAACTTTATAACATGAAAAACCCCCTTAAAATAATAAAAATAAAATTTGTGTATGGCCGGGATCGAACCCGAGACCAGCTAGCCAACCGCAAGCACAACCAACAGGCCAATTAGCGTTGGTGAAAGAAAACCCTTTCAGTACTTTATATACTTCGTCTACGGTTAATTTATAAAAATCAAATTTGATAAAAAAAAGGCAGAGCCTCCTAAGGCTCGAACCCACGACCCATGCCCCTGTGCCGAGCGCCCTAGACTCATGCCAAGACCTAGTACACCCATGGTCGATCTCTGATTATATATGGATTAAAATCCTTTTATTTCAATTCTGTGTTTCTCAATATCTTTTAACAAATTTGTTGATTTCTAATTTGCTTTGTATTATCATCTCTAATCACTTCCAGAATTTAATCCCCCACAAACTTCTGTGTATTTTCACCAAGATAAAATCTTATAATTATTTACTCTCTAAATATAATGAAATTTAACTCTAATTTGTATGTTTTGCTCATACTTCTACTATTTGAATTGTATCAATTTTTACCCCTTATCCAACTAGATTCTTGAGAGATTTTACACTATTATAATGCATTTAATACCAATGAGTTCCTTTTATAAAATTCTCACCATCTAAGAATTTATAAAAACTACTACACATACATTAATCCAATTTGTCTACTACATGATTAATTTAGCATGTACTAATTAGATTTCTAGGGGATCTCTCCCCATATAAAACTCATTAATTTCTATTTTCACATCTTTTAATGAACATTTGTTAATATTTTGGAAGTCAAAAGCATCTACTTAATGACACATTAATTATACTTATAGTGCACAATCTACATTCTAGATTACTTGCACATTCAACACATCAAACTAAATTTAGCAACTACCCATAGTAAAATTAAGCACACACAATCGACAAAAATTAGAATGTTAGAACACCCACCTCTGTCTTGATGCAATTAGTAAGTAGAACTCCTACAAAAATGCTCCAAAGCTCCAACACAAGATAACCGTGACCTAGCTCCTCTCCAATCCGCAAGCCTCTTCTTCCCTTCTTTTTAATTTTTGTTTAGAGTTGGTGTGTTGTTCATGGTAAAGGAGGGGACTATTTATTGAAAAATTGTGTGGTTCAAAAAGCTCCCCACTACTCGAAATAACTCCCCACCCCCACATAACTCACCCAACTCTCTCCTCACTCCCCATCAGTGGCCGACGACCATCTTTGTGAACAAAACAAGTGCACGTGCACCCTATGTGCACACTCTTCTCATACAAATTTTATTTTATTTATTGAATAAGATGTAGGTGTGTGTTACACATGATAAGTGTACTAGATTTTAAATGTTCATTTAAGTGTATAAATAATCATGGGCCTCAATTTGTAATTAATTTTTAGTGGGCTTCAAAAGTGGATCTAGGCCTAATGAATTTAATTAGAAGAAATCACAAAATTTGACTTATAATAATGAGAAGAAAAATTTTCATTACTCAAGAAAAATTTTCGGAACAAAAATGTGCATGAAATTTTACGTGCAATGCACGTGAAAATACAAAGATTAAAATAAATATTTGAGTTGGCTCAAAATAGGATAAAAACGAATTTTAAGATGACGAAAAATATATAATTAATCGAAATACAAAGTATGTAGGATATTTATATTAAAATACGCTATGGATATTACCCGTAACGATACAAAAATACATGTGCATAACACATGAGGGTCAAAATTGTCATCACTAAATTTTGCAGGGGTATTACACTCTCCTCCCTTAGGGAAGCCTGTCAGTCAGGGAGTACGAGGCAAAGTTCACTCAGCTCTCAAGGTATGCACCAGAGTTAGTGATCGACGAGGCCAAGAAGGTGAGGAAATTTGATCAGGGGCTGAGACCGGGAATGAGGTCTCGTATGATACCCCTCATTATCAAAGAATTTGATAAGCTGGTAGGGAGGGCTGCAGCCACAGAAGCAGATATGGAACAGTATCAGTCGGTGCAGAACAAGAAGAACAACTGGAGTACTGGCAAAAGGCCCGCAACATCATACAACTTCAAGAGGCAACCACCAGCACAGAAGTTCAAGCCGACTGGGGGAAATGCTGTTGCTGTAGCTGGAATACCAAGCACTTATTTTATGTGTAGAGGGAATGATCACTTCAAGGCAGAGTGCCTGAACAGGAGGAAGGGAATAACTTGCTTCAATTGTGGGAAAGAGGGCCATATCAAGCCAAACTGCCCACAATTCCAGCAGGCAGGGAAGAATCCGAAGCAGGCAGACCCCGGGAAAAAACCGTACTGGCAGGGGCGAGTGTTCGCTCTAACAGAAGAGGACACTGAGGATGCCGACAATGTCATCACCAATATGGGAGTATCTTAATAGAGTTTATGCTATTATTTCAAGTCTTGTATTAGAAAAAGGTTATGTACTGAAATATATAATTCATTATGTAATAGGGAAACTTCTAGTAAATGTAATAAAAGCTACTGTTTTGTTTGATATTGGATCGTCCCACACTTTTGTGTCTCCTAAATTTACAAAAGAATTGGGGGTTGAGCCAAAAAAAATTTCCCCGACAAGGTTCTGGAAGTAGCTACCCCTTCAGGAGAAACACTGACTACTGATCGGTACTATGCTGGTTGTGACCTCGAGATCCGAGGAAGAGTTTTTCGAATTGATCTCATAGAGTTGGGACTCTTGGGAGTCGATATAATCATTGGCATAGACTGAATGTCCATCTACGATGCTAGTATCGAATGTAAGAGCAATGAAGTTATGGTGAAGACACCAGGAGGACCAGCAATAACATTTCAGGGGAAGAGGAAGTGTAAGGAGTTAGTAGTAGCTTTGACCAAGAAGAAAATCCCTGAGGAAGTCAAGAAGATTCATGTAGTCTGGAACTTTCTGACAGTATTCTTAGAGGATCTACCTAGACTACCACCTCATTGGGATGTGGAATTCAGCATTTCCATTCAGTCAAGAAGTGCACCGATATCCAAGGCACCTTACAGAATGGTGCCAGTGGAATAGGAATAGGTAAAGAAGTAGATTGAAGAGCTATCGCACCAAAGTTTCATTAGATCAAGTGTGTCGGCTTGGGGAGCGCCAGTTTTTTTGGTGAAGAAGAAGGATGGATCGATAAGGATGTGCATTGATTACAGGGAAACTGAACAGGGTGATTATCCAAAATAAGTATCCTATTCCACAAATCGATGATTTGTTTGACCAACTTCAAGGAGCATTAATTTTCTCCAAGATTGATCTTTGGTCGGGTTATCACCAAGTTCGTGTTAAGGAGGAGAATGTGCATAAGAATGCATTCCGAACTGGACATGGGAATTACGAATTATTAGTTATGCCATTTGGGGTGACGAATGCACCGGCCATATTCATGGATATGATGAACAGGGTCATGCGACCATTCATCGACTCTTTCGTCGTGGTGTTTATCGACGTTATTCTGGTATATTCCAAGTCAGAAGAAGAGCATGCTGGGCACTCAGCAGAGGTATTGAAGAACCTGCAAAAATAGAAACTATATGCCAAGTTATCCAAGTGTGACTTCTGGAAGTTCGAAGTCGCGTTCCTGGGTCATATTCTTTCTAAGGAGGAAGTGACCACTGATTTGCAGAAGATAGAAGCAGTGAAGGATTGGCCAAGACCCACATTAGTGATGGAGATCAGGAGTTTCTTGAGCTTGACTGGTTATTACCAGCGGTTTATTCAGAGTTATGCTCAGATAGTCGTGCCAGTCACAAGACTTACGAGGAAGAATGTAAGTTTCAAGTGGAGAGAGCAATGCGAACCAAGCTTCCAAGAGTTGAATGAGAGGTTGACTACCACTCCAATACTAGCTTTGCCGCGAGCAGAAATTGATTATGATGTCTACAGTGATGCTTCAAATCGAGGGCTGGGCTATGTACTGATGCAAGAGGGAAAGGTAATAGCTTATGGGTTTAGGCAATTGAGACTGCATGAGAAAAATTACCCAACCCAGGATTTGGAGTTGGCAGCAATTATATTTTCCTTGAAGCAGTAGATGCATTATGTGTATGGAGAGAAGGTTAACATGTACACAGATCACAAGAGCTTGAAGTACATATATCAGCAAAGAGATCTGAACTTGAGGCAGAGATGGTGGTATGAGGTGCCAGAAGATATTCGTCTAGGGATAAAGTATCACCTAAGAAAAGAAAATGTGGTGGCAGATGTGCTTAGTCGGAAAAGCAGCTTATCATGTTTGATTACAACTCAGGAGAAACTAGCAGAGGAGTTCGACCGAGCTGGAATCGAAGTAGTGTAGCAAGGACTGGGAGCGTCTTTGGCATAGTTGAGGCTTCAGCCCACGCTGAGCAAGCAGATTATCGACTATTAGAAGTTTGATCCAGAAATTCAAAAGATGAAGGAGCAGGTTGGCATGGGCAAATTGTCAGAATTTCAAGTGAAGGATGAAGTGCTGTGGTTCGAAGAAAGATTGTGTGTACCTGATCAAGCAGAATTGAAGGAGAGTATTCTACAGGAGGCACATAATGCTCTATTATCAGTGTATCCATGGAGTACCAAGATGTACAAAGATATTAAGCAGCATTTCTAGTTGTCGGGAATGAAGAGGGATTGTAGCGAATTTTGTAGCAAGATGTGCAACTTGTCAACAAAATTAAGGCAGAGAATCAAAGACCCGGAGGGTTGTTACAGCTGTTACCCATTCCGAATGGAAATGGGAGAAAATCAGCATGGATTTCATCACGGGGCTACCTAGAAGTCCCAAAGGGAATAATGCGATTTGATTAATAGTGGATCGATTAACCAAATCTGCTCACTTTTTGGCGATGAAAATCACCTGGTCGATGGAAAGGTTGGTGGAATTGTACATGGGGGATATAGTAAGACTGCATGGAATTCCCGTATCGATTATGTCAGATCGAGATGCACGGTTCACGTCACACTTTTAAAGAAGTCTTCTGGCAGCTTTGGGAACCAGGACTGACTTCAGTACTGCCCTTCATCGTCAAACTGATGGGCAGGTTGAGAGGGTCAATCGTGTGTTGGAGGACATGTTGAGGTGCTGTGTGATGGATTTCGACGGCAGCTAGGAGAGGCACTTAGCTCTGGTAGAGTTTGCCTACAATAACAGTTTCTAGACTAGTATCGGTATGGCGCCATATGAGGCTTTGTATGGGAGGAAGTGTAGAACGCCGGTGTGTTGGTACGAAGTAGAAGAAATGCCGATGTACGGGCCAGAGATAGTACAGCAAACCTCAGAGAAAATCGAGTTGATCAGGAAGAGGCTGGTCGAAGCACAAAGCAAAAAAGAGCTATGCAGACAGCCGGATAAGGGATTTGGAGTTCGAAGAGGGCAACTATGTTTTTTTGAAGGTATCTCTGATGAAAGGTGTAATCCGATTTGGGAAAGGAGGAAATTTAGCCCCAAGGTACATAGGACCATATAAGATATTGAAGAGGATTAGGAAGATGGCTTATCGGTTGGAATTACCGGAAGAGCTAGCCCAAGTGCACAATATCTTTCACGTGTCCATGCTGCGAGGCTACATTCCTGATCCAGGTCATCACTTACTAGAAGTACTAAAAGGTCTACAGATAAACTTGAGCTACAAGGAGTGTGCAGTGGAGATCCTGGATGGACGGCAAAATTTTTTTTGAGAAACAAAACTATACCCATGGTCAAGGTTATGTAGAAGAATCAGCTAGTTGAGGAGGCCACCTAGGAATCAGAGGAGAGAATGATAAAGGACCATCCCGAACTTTACCAAAACCCTGTAATTTTGTTGCTTTTGCCTTTTCTCACTCTTTAAGTGTAGTTCTAAGGACATAACTATTCTAAAGAGGGAGTGCTGTAATATCCCCAAAGAATAATTAATTTTTATTATTTTTCTTTTGCACGTGCACTTCATATAAAATTTTGTCCACATGTGGGTTCCTAAAATTTTCTTGAATCATGGAAATTATTCCTTTCATTTTCTAGTCACAATTGTGTGATTTGTTTTAATTAAAATTTACTAGGCCTAAATCCATTTTTGTAGCCCACTAAAACTAATTTCAAATTTAAAGCATATGATTATTTTTGTGCGCACTTAAATGTACATTTAAAATTTAGTTAAATTGGTACACTTGTCATGTGTAACACACTCACTTAACTTAATAAAAACTAGTAATAAAATTTGTATGAAGATGTGTGCACATGGTGTAACATCCTGAATTTTTCAATTAATGTAAAGTTCTTTCTTTTATTTTTCATGTGTCTTGCACGTGCAATTTAATATGTAATTTTAGATTTAAAAGGTATTCTCATTTTTTGAATAAACATTCTTCTCTTTTTCAAATTAAAGCCTATTTTAATCTCTAGTCCTAACAGTCTAATTCTAACCCACTTAAATAAATAAATTAATTTAATTAGAGAGCCCATGGATTCTATCCCCCCTAATTAGCCCATTAGTATTTTTTAATAATTAATACAACTTGTAGTGTAGACTTGATCAAGTAGTAATTAAATTAACAATTTAATGTACAACTAATTTTGTAGTGTGCTTAGTGTGACACATGCTTTGCACAAGCCCGTGGAAGTGCAAGAGAGGGGGTGGCCGGATTGTTCATGGAGTGTGGGAGAGATGTGGAGAGTGGTGAGGTGGTTGTGTGTTGGTGGGTAGTTGTTCTAACTCTTAAATGCATCCTAGCCTCTCATCTAAACTCATCTCAACCCTCCATTTGAGCTTAAGTTGTGCATAAATACCCCTCCCTTATCTTCTTCATGGCTTACACAAAAAAATTTACAAGATAAAAGAAAAGAAAAGAAAAGAAACAAGTTGTGAGGAAAAGATTGAGAGTTGTGTGTTGTGAGTTCTTGCAACCATTGGAGGCTGGCCTAGCATTCACAAGGAGGGGAACTCGGGTTTCATCTAGCAAGGAGGAGAAGGCTCATTTTGGTGGCGCAACTAGGAGGAGAAGGGAACCATTCGTGCGTTCAAGGAGCTTCTTAGGAGTTTTCTCTTTGTTTCTTCAATAAGGTGGGCAATTTCTCAAACTTCTAAATTAGATACCATGCTAGGATTTGGAATTGTGAACATGTTAGAAATAAGTACGAAAGATTGCTCTATACTTGTTTGAAGAGACTAAATAGAAAAGAAATTCAAATTTATCTACATGAAAAGTTAGTAAAATGAATTGTAATTTATTAATTAAGATGTGTTATGATGGTTTGTTAGTATATTTACATGCTAGAATTGATGAATTATGATTTTATGAAAAATTTGCTTATGAATGAATTGTAGAATGCAATATGTGAAAAATTGTGCCTATGAGTAATTTATAGAATGCAAACTAGTAAACCATGGATTATGAAATAAATTGAATTGTGGTAAAGTGTGTTCTTAATTGCCATATATGAGTAATATTGTAGTCACTAGATTATCATCCATGTTGCCTCTTGAAACATAAGAAAAAGATTAGTTTTGAAAAAATAGGACTAAATCAAGAACTTGATTTTGTTAAAGAATGGAAAAATAATAGTATGAACACAGTGTGAATGAAAGGGGAATATGTTGATAAATGATTCTTCTCAAAAGAAATTCTTTTATGTCGAAATATTCATGACCCACTTCTTCAAAGAACTAAAGAAAAATAGTCTACTATGTGTAAAAAAGAGATTTTGACAATCAAATAAAATTTAAGTTACTGTTTTTCAAAGAAATAATATCTAAAAAAAAGCTAGATTTTATGAGTACAAATAAAGTGAGAAAAATCGAGTTTTCTAAAAAGAACTAATTTCAGTCCAGTTTATACAAAAATATTTTAATCAATTCCTACACCGGTTAGTCACTCAGACCTACTGGTCTTCGGGTGCGCTTTGGGTGCGTTACTGTTCATTAGCGGAGCTGTTGGCATGGGTTCGAGTCTTGTAAGAGACTCTGTTTTTCTGAAAATTCAATTTTTATTTAAAATCGAAAGCCAAAACTTAAATATACAATCAGTTCTCTATATAGCGGTTAGTCACTTCGGCCTTACTGGTGGGCGGTCACTGTTCCTAAGCGGGGGGTTTGTGCGTGGGTTCAAATCCGGCCTTTGGCCACTTTTTTGAAAATTTGATTTTTTTTCTTCTATTTTGTTATTTTTAAATAGTTTTTAAATGTATAAAAAATTGAGAAAAATTATTACAATTCTTCTAAAATTACCTAGACTTCATGAAAATTATTTCTACAATAGTTGGCTTATTAAAATAGGAATTAGAAGCAAATTTGAGAATAAGGAATTAATAAAGTTTCTTAGAATATGATTTTTCGTAATTAATGACAACGAATATTTTTGAATATAGAGAAATTTGTGTAGAGTTTTAAAAATGAGATTTTGATATGGAAAAATTGAGTAAGGTTAAATATGAGATTGTTGTTTAAAATTGTAAAAATTGTGCATGGAAATGAAGTAAAAGAAACATATTGAAATATGGAATTTGTGAACATGAACTCTCTTTTAATGAACATGAAACGAGTTTGACACAAAAGTTTTAGCTTAGTCCTTACATCGGCATAAATGAAATTTTTGAAAGAGAAATGTGATGATGAAAGACAAAGTTTAGGTCGTGATTAATAGTTGATGTTTAAGACCGATGTAGAGGTAATGCTAATTCTAGAGTATTAATTTTATTCATGATTCAATTTTCTAAGGATTAGACACAAAGTGGAGATGTGATGAAAGTAAGAGAAAAACACAAGTATGATGGCCTCGGATCTACAGTGTGAGAGTATTCATAGGTTGCCTGCTTGATGCATCATGTCATGGCATGGATAAATCTCCGGAATTATCGGGACCGTGGCGACGCTTGTGGAGTGTTTGGTGACTACGTGGTGCCATCGTTCCATGATGAAGGCGAATTGTCCATAGACTCGGCATGATGTGTCATGTCATGACGTGAGATTCCCCTCCAGGCTATCTAGGCATGGGCTCGTAACTCATAGAATATCTAGGATACTTGTCGTAGTTACCGTAGTAGTTTAACTCATGTCTAGGGAATCAACCCTACAAGATGAAGAACGATTAAGGGCTCATACCTATGTAGTATGGGATGCATAGACTCCGAACAAGTGCACATTAGTGTCATTAAATATAAATAACTGCTGATATGGCTAAAAATAGGATTAAATCGGGACCGTTCACATTGGACACGAATCTTAAAGCTCAGGGGTAAAACGGTAATTTCACATACAAATGGGTCCGAAACGGGTACTGGGTCTCCTTCTCACAGATCCAATAACCCGCGAACGGATCCACCTCAACTGGGTACGGGTCCCGACCCGATACAAACCCAGTCCGACAGGATAGAATTAGGGTCTCTGATTGAACCAAATCAATGGGCCTGATTCGCGACTATCCTCTCACCGGGAATTAGGGATTACATTCCTTATCTAATCACAGGGATTACATTCCTAATCTGACCCCAACGGCGACTATAAATACCCCCCATCCATCTCCATTCAGAGGTAATCAATACTTTTCCAATAAAAAGCTCTTTCTTAATCATTCAGATTACTGACAAGAGCGCCGGAGGGTGCGTCGCCGGGATCCATCCCGGTGTCTCGCACTTTTTGCAGGTGAACGACGAGAGTCAACGGTCAAACTCCGGCGGAACAGGTAATAGGTTTGCTATTCAGTTTTCCTAAGAATCCACAAATACTATCTGTTTACCCCCACACCAGATTTAGCGGTAACAGATTGGCGCCGTCTGTGGGAAACATACGAATAGCAGCCTCCCCTCTTCCCGTTGGTCAGATCTCCTCCAGCCATGCCTCCTAGGAAAGTAAGATCCAGAGGGTCCAACCGTAGACCCAATCCCGTTGATCAGCAAGAGGTAGTCCCCATCCAACCTGCTCAGCAGCAGGGGCAACTTCCTCTCCAAGCGGAAGACCCTCTTCAACAAGATCAGCCTCCTCTTCAGAATCAGCAACCTTCTAAGGGTCCCGCCGGTCTGCAGAATGCCGGTGCGGGGGCTTCGCGTCCCAACTCGCAGAAGCAACCCCTCCATCAGGACCGCATTTCGGTACATAATGCCTCTTCAGATTCCATGGCCTCCCACAATCCTCGAGTTTCCGACCTCTACAATACCATCCTCAATCGGCAGAAGGATGAGCATCTTCACCGCCGTCTGGACAAAAAGCAGGCCCGAGAGAGAGCCTCCTGCCAACAGCGTCCGGATGAGCGATCTCCTCACCGCCGAGACTACAGAAGGTCTCCTACCCGAAGAGGGATGAAAGAGTCCCCCGAACACCATAGAAGAAGACCTCATTCCCCTACCGGTCGACAACATCCGAGGAACGATGAGGCACCCATCACCCGTGCTGAGTTCCAGCAGTTCCAAGCAACGGTGTTGCAAGCCCTCAACCTCCGACCCAACAATAACAATGCTCAGAGGGCTCCTACCCCTCCACGGGTCCAAAGTCCTTGCCATCGGTCCATAACTCCTCCTCTGGCTCCTAGCAACCAACAGCACATGCCTATCCCTCGCCGTTCCCAGAGCTACCGTCGTCGCTCCCCTTCCTATGAAACTTACTTGGGGGAGTCGGACCCCGTGGACCACATCGAAAGCTTTAAGACCCTCATGCTAATCCACCAAGCTTCCGATGCTTTGCTGTGCAAAACCTTTCCCGCCACTCTTAAGGGTTCGGCTCGGGAGTGGTATTCCCGCCTCGCCCCGTCTTCCATATTCTCCTTCGAGCAATTCGAGACCCTCTTCATCACTCATTTTGTGAGTAGCAGATGCATGGAGAAGACCAACATCTCGTTACTCCAGCTCCGCCAGGAGAAGGGAGAGAAGTTGAGAGACAATGTGAGGAGGTTCACTGCAGAAGTGAGATCCATCGCTTCCCTTGATCAGCCTGTTGCAGCGGCCGCCTTCCAATCGAACGTCCTCAACTCTAGCCTTCGCTCCTCCCTTGCCAAGAAGCCCCCACATAATTTTGCCGACCTCCTTCTTAGGAGCGAGAAGTACATTCGGGCTGAAGAAGCCGAGAATCTCCCGGTCTTTGAGGAGACATCTTCCGGGAACAAACGGAAGAGCACAAGCGAAGAGGGGTCCCAAAAATCCCAGAAGGATGGCAATGGACAGCGTCGCCCGACTCCTCGGTTTAAGAAGTTCACCCCCCTAACTGCCAATATATCAGAAGTCCTTATGGAGGTGGACAAGGAAGGGCACCTCCGCGCTCCCTCGAGAATGAATACACCTGGCAAGAAGAGGAACAAGGATAAGTGGTGCCGCTTTCACAGGGACCACGGCCATGACACGGATGATTTTCGGGCTCTCAAGGAGGAGATCGAAGAACTCATACAGCGGGGGCACCTGATCAGGTTCGTCCAAAAAGAGGGGGCCGAGCTTCCCCCCTGAGGAGCCTACAAACGAACAAAATGGACCGCCGAGCTTCAACACTCAGAATCTCCCAGCTCCTCCCAAGAGGTCTTCACCTTATTGTAGAAGTAGGATCCTGATTTTCAATAAGGCCGATGCTTGTAACCCGGCCAATAGCATGTAATAATGGCTCGCCCTATTGGAGCGGCCACTTAGTTTATCTCAATAAAACTTTACATCTTTCCAATAAAAATTATTGCTCTTGCTTCTCTATCTCTCCGAGTCACGACTCTCTTAAATGGTGGGAGCGGAGTCTAGCTTCTTCTACATGGCTGCTCCTGCAACTTACTAACCTTTAACAACGAGTTCGGAGTCCAACACTTGGCTCAATTCCTCTTTAAATAACTTGCTCTTCAGCGGGTTAGAAGTGGTTCGCCATTCGGAATTGCTCCCACAATCGTTGAATAACTCTAACGATGGTTCGGAGTCCAACACTTGGCTCGATTCCTCTTCAAATAACTTGCTCTTCAGTGGGTTAGAAGTGGTTCGCCATTCGAAATTGCTCCCACAACCGTTGAATAACTCTAACGATGGTTCGGAGTCCAACACTTGGCTCGATTCCTCTTCAAATAACTTGCTCTTCAGCGGGTTAGAAGTGGTTCGCCATTCGGAATTGCTCCCACAACCGTTGAATAACTCTAACGATGGTTCGGAGTCCAACACTTGGTTCGATTCCTCTTCAAATAACTTGCTCTTCAGCGGGTTAGAAGTGGTTCGCCATTCGGAATTGCTCCCACAGCCGTTGAATAACTCTAACGATGGTTCGGAATCCAACACTTGGCTCGATTCTGCTTCGGATAACTTGCTCCTAAGTGAGTTAGAAGTGGTTCGCCATTCGGAACTTCTCCCACAACCGTTGATTCTGTCACTTAAATAGCGAGTTCGGAGCTAAAACTCTCTCCTAGAGTTGCTCCTCAAACTCGTCTTCCAAATTGCTCTCTCCCAGAGCCGAGCTTTTCCCTCCTCTCACCTCCAAAGAGGACCTCTTCTCGACGAGTTCGGAGCTCACAACTCTCCCCTAGAGTTGCTTCCTCAAAACTCGTCTTCCAAATGGCTCTCTCCCAGAGCCGAGCTCTTCGCTCTGCTAGCCTCCGAAGCGGACCTCTTCTCAACGAGTTCGGAGCACAACTCTCCCCTAGAGTTTCTCCTCAAAACTCGTCTTCCAGATGGCTCTCTCCTAGAGCCGAGATCTTCCCTCCGCTCGCCTCCAAAGCGGACCTCTTCTCGACGAGTTCGGAGCACAACTCTCTCCTAGAGTTCCTCCTTAAACTTGTCTCTCAAATGGCTCTCCTAATGCCGAGCTCTTCACTCCGCTCGCCTCCGAGGCGGACCTCTTCTCAACGAGTTCGGAGCACAACTCTCCCCTAGAGTTGCTCCTCAAAACTCGTCTTCCAGATGGCTCTCTCCTAGAGCCGAGCTCTTCCCTCCGCTCGCTTCCAAAGCGGAGCTCTTCTCGACGAGTTCGGAGCACAACTCTCTCCTAGAGTTCCTCCTCAAACTTGTCCCTCAAATGGCTCTCCTAAAGCCGAGCTCTTCACTCCGCTCGCCTCCAAAGCGGAGCTCTTCTCAACGAGTTCGGAGCACAACTCTCCCCTAGAGTTGCTCCTCAAAACTTGTCTTCCAGATGGCTCTCTCCTAGAGCCGAGCTCTTCCCTCCGCTCGCCTCCCAAGCGGAGATCTTCTCAAACAAGGTCGGAGCACAACTCTCTCCTAGAGTTGCTCCTCAAACTCGTCTTCCAGATCGCTCTCTCCTAGAGCTGTGCTCTTCACTCCGCTCCCTCTAAAGCGGACCTCTTCTCAACGAGTTCGGAGCACAACTCTCCCCTAGAGTTGCTCCTCAAAACTCGTCTTCCAAATGGCTCTCCTAAAGCCGAGCTCTTCACTCCGCTCGCCTCCAAAGCGGAGCTCTTCTCGACGAGTTCGGAGCTAAAACTCTCTTCTAGAGTTGCTCCTCGAACTCGTCTGCCAGATGGCTCTCCCAGAGCCGAGCTCTTCACTCCGCTCGCCTCCGAAGCGGACCTCTTCCCAACGAGTTCGGAGCTCAAAACTCTCCCATAGAGTTGCTCCTTACACTCTCTTCAAAGAATGGGTCTTCTCCACACCAAGGAGTGGGGCTCCTCTTCAAAACCAAACAGAGCATCACCTCTTCCATATGCCGACCCCCTTCCTTGACAAGCTCCGACCTATCCCCTTCATCAACTCGCCGAGCTTCTCCTCACGCTCGAGCCGTCCGAACTCCGAGCTCCACTACACCGAGCTACTACGGGAAGAGGGTGAACTACCGAGTCCCCGAGCCGAGTGGACAAGGTACCGACCCCCACATATGGAGAAAAATTCTGCCGATCCCATCTCACCGTCGGATCGTCTCAGAATTCGTGCTAAAGCACGATGAACGGCTCAGATCGTGCCACGTCTCCACAAAATGATAAGATAACGTTTTCTCGAAGTGTGAGCCTCTTGTCTTGTGATTCGCACCACGATTGTGATCAACCGTCCAGATGGAGCCACGTTGCTCGGATCTGAAATCCGATCTACCGAACTGCAAAGTGGCAAAAATGCACCTCAAAATCCGTGCTCGGATCTGCCGAACAAGACGCATCTGCCGAGCAGCAAAGCAGATGAAGAGGAAGAAAGAAAAAGAGGCTAACGGGTCGGGGTCAGATCCGATACCCATGGTCCGACCCATACCCTTCTTAGATCCTTCATTCTTCTCCATCTTGTTCAATCTTCCCGCCAAAAGTACCCAACACTTCTCCTCTTCTTCACTGTGTGAAAGAACAAGACAGAGGAGAGAACCCAAATGCCTCTCCTCCCCTTCTTCTTTCTTCTCAGGGCCGAGCTCTGCCATGGTCGAGCTGCCGAGCCGAAGGGACGAGGTACCGACCTCCACATATGGAGAAAAATTCTGCCGATCCTATCTCACCGTCGATCGTCTCAAAATTCGTGCTAGAACATGATGAACGGCTCAGATCTCGCCACGTCTCCACAAAATGACAAGATAGCATTTTCTCGGAATTTGAGCCTCTTGTCTCGTGATTCGCGCCACGATCGTGATCAACCGTCCAGATGGAGCCACGTAGCTCGGATCTGAAATCCGAGCTACCGATCTACCGAGCAGCAAATTGGTGAAAAACGCTCCTCAAAATTCGTGCTCGGATTTTCCGAACAAGAAGCAAAGAAGGAGAAGAAGACAAAAAAAAAGGGGTAGAGGCTAAACAGGTCGGGTCCCACAACCGACCCGTACCTTCTTCATCCTTCTCCTTCTACTTCTTCTGCGCATTCCCGCCAAAACAAACCAGAGGAAAAAAGTGAGAACCCAAACTCTTCGCCCACTCGTCGAAGCCGGGCGACGATCTCCGACCATCTCCTCGCCAAAACTCCACCACCGGCGAGCTCCATCCTCGCCAACCTCACCGAGCGTCGCCATGGCACCGAGCTCCACGACAGCGAGCTTCCCTCGACGAGCTCAGAACCCAACTTCAAGATCCCCACAGTCCTTCGTCAAGCTCCATGGACGAGCTCGAGCCCCTCTTCGTCGAGCGACACAATCGCCATGCCGAGCTCTAACAGCGAGCTCGCCTCCATGACCTTGGCAACCGAGCTCCACATCCACTGCCTCCGAGCTCACCTTCACGAGCTCCCTTCCTCGCTGAGCGCGCATGAGCAGCCGTCTCCCATCATCGACGCTCGGAGCTTCGTCGAGCCCACACACGGCCGCCAGCAACCTCCGTCGTCGAGCTCCAAAACCCAACTACTAGTCGAGCTCCTTCGTCGAAGCTCCGACCTCCTCCACAATGTCGAGCCCTTCTTCGAAGAGCTCCAAACCCCTCGCCATGAGCAAGCTCCTTTCAACCTCCACTGTCGAGCTCGTCTCCCTCTCCTCTGCCATTGCCGAGCTCGGACTATGCCCCCTCCACTGCGTCGAGCCACCACAGTCGAAACTCGAACTCAGCCAACTCCACGCCGAGCTTCTCTTAGCTCAGAGTTCCATGCCGAAGCTCTCCAATATGCCGAAGTTCCTTTCCCGTCGAACTCCCCGTCACCTTCGCAAGCTCATCTCCAACCTACACGAAGAACCCATCTTCTCCGTCGTCGAGCTCCGCCTCCGACGAGCTCCTCTCCACTCGTCAAGCTCGCTCGAAGCTCCAAACCCACTCCTGAGCTCCGAGGTCTTCTTCACGAGCTCCATTCGTCGTCGAGCTCCGCCTTCCTCTCTCTCCTTGCCACCTCGCCGAGTCGAGCTAGCCTCCTCTCTGCTGAGTTCCTCCCCGCCACCGACGTCGAGCTCCCCTCGTCGTTGAGGTGGCGCCGAGACGAAGGAGAGGGAAGACGGGACGAAGAAGGCGAAGAACGAAGAAGAGAAGGAGAAGAAACAGAGGAGAAGAAGGCTAGAAGCAGTGAAGAAAAGAAAGAAAGAATATATATATATATATATATATATATATATATATATAGCCACGTGGCACTGCCACGTGGCTTCATCTCGAGGCATTCGGCAGATCCAAGTCGGCCGATCCGAGGAGCCGAAGCACCGAACCGTAATTGGAGAAAATACCTGCCGACCCATACGATCCGTCCGATCATCTCAAAAATTGTGTCACGACACAATCGACGCTCAGAAACGCGCCACGTCTCCAGAACGTGATCTGCCTCACGATGCGCGCACATCTGATCACGATCGACGCTCAGAAATGCGCCACGTGTCCAGAACGTGATCTGCCTCACGATGCACGCACATCTGATCACGATCGATGCTCAGGAACGCGCCACGTGTCCAGGTAATATTTAAATTATTTATTAATTCATTTAATTGTTTTAATTATTTTAAAAATCCGAAAAAATAATTAAAAAATCGAAAAAAATTGATTAAAAATTCTAAAAAATAATTATTAATTCAGAAAAATTATTTTTAAATTCTGAAAAAATAATTATTAAATTAGAATAATTAATTAATATTTTCGATAATTAATTATTTAATTCGGAAAATGAATAAAAAATTCAAAAAAATGAGAAAAAATTCAGAAAAATCTGGAAAAATCACCAAAAATCTAGAAAATTATGAGAATATTTTTGGGCATTTTACAAGCCCAGAATAACACCGTTACACCCCGAGCAAGATCCAAACTCCCCTAAGAACACCGATAAAATCACGTACGCCATTAGAACAGTAAAACTACTCCTCAAAGGCTGATCAAACTCAGTCTTTAGGAGTGGGGGGCTCGTGATATGGCTAAAAATTGGATTAAATCAGGACCATTCTCATCGGACACGAATCTTAAAGCTCAGGGGTAAAACGGTAATTTCACATACAAATGGGTCCGAAACGGGTACTGGGTCTCCTTCTCACAGATCCAATAACCCGCGAACGGATCCACCTTAACTGGGTACGGGTCCCGACCCGATACAAATCCAGTCCGACAGGATAGAATTAGGGTCTCTGATTAAACCAAATCGACGGGCCTGATTCGTGACTATCCTCTCACCGGGAATTAGGGATTACATTCCTTATCTAATCACAGGGATTACATTCCTAATCTGACCCCAACGGCGAGTATACATCTCCATTAAGAGGTAATCAATACTTTTCCAATAAAAAGCTTTTTCTTAATCATTCAGATTACTGACAAGAGCGTCGGAGGGTGCGTCGCTGGGATCCATCCCGGTGTCTCGCACTTTTTGCAGGTGAACGGCGGGAGTCAACAGTCAAACTCCGGCGGAATAGGTAATAGGTTTGCTATTCAGTTTTCCTAAGAATCCACAAATACTATCTGTTTACCCCCACACCAGATTTAGCGGTAACAACTGCATTAAGGACTAAGTGCACATTCACACACGACATCAATAGGATAGTCCCCCTTAACTTTGTTTGTGACAAGTGTGTGCTTTCTAAGTAAGAGAAATTGATGTATTATATCCTAGCGTCAGTTGTATGCAAATGACGTGCCCACAATTTCTAAGCAGTATAAAGTGATTGACAAGACTAAAGAATGATTGCTGCTTAAAGAAATGTTCAAGTTGTTATTTGATTCATGTATCATGTTGTAATTTATAATTCTGTTGCGTTAATGTAATCATTGTTGTATAAAAGTTTTTAATTCCTTATAAAATTGTATGAAGTGAAGTGTAAAGATCCTGTGGAACTTCGAATTCAGTCTTATTTGGAATTCGGGGTGTTACACATGGGGTGCACGTGCACGTGCTTCTCAACCCATGTATTGGCCGACCATTGTGAGAATAAGGGAGAGTGGGTGAGTGTGTGGAGAAGTGGGGAGTTATTTTGGGAAGTGAGAGTCATTTTAAGCACTTCCTATAAATAGCCCTCATCTTTTGTCATGAACAACACTAGAATCAAAACAAAAACAAGAGAGAAGGAGAGTGAGGGTGCTTGCGGTTTTACAAGAGGAAGGCCAGGATTTTTCTTGGTGTGGAGCTTGGAGGCTTGGGAGCATTATTTTTGGTCTAAGAGATTTAACTACTAGGAGAATTTGAGGTGAGTGTCTCTTTAATTTCTAAATTAGTTATTTTGATGAATGAAATAATTAGATAATTGCCTTGTGTAATATAGTATGTGATTGGTAATTCAAATTGAGTATTGATGCATGCTAGATTAAATAGACTAAATGAACAGATGAAAAACACAATATGGAAATTGATTTGTCATGCTTTTAGATAAATTTGCATAAACTTTCTTATGTTTGTGTCTATTCATGCATGTTGATTCATGAATGTTGGTTCATGGTAGATTTTGCCACACCATGATTAAATTGTATATGTGAAATTGAGGAAGCATAGCAATTTGCAAAATTTAGAAATTTATGTCAGAGTTGCATGTGGATTTGCAAGTGGATTGGTGATATGGGTATTTTTCCTACTTTATAATAATTGGTAGGGCATTCATCCTAATTTTATAAAATTAAAACGATATATGGTCTAATTTGAATTAATGATGAGCCAGAATGTAAAGGTTAAAGATTGTGCTATCTACATTGATTTGAATAATTTCTAGATTAAAATACATTAAACAGGGAGATTTTTTATTCTGAAAATTTTAGAGGTACTGTGTATAGTAAAAATCATGAAAATAACTAAAAAATAAGAAAACTTGAAGTTATATGATTAGATTATAATCAATCGAGAAACAGAAAGTTAATATAATTTTTTTAAAAGGGGATATAGTCTGATGGTGGTGTTGGACTTCCTCGTTAGCGCGTGAGGGGGCTGGAGGTCTGGCTGTGCTCCGGTTCGAGTCCGGGGGAGGGGGGGGGGACTTTTGGGTTTTTTTTAAAAATTCTTTTCTTCTTTAAATGATTTTTTTTAGAAAGAATATGAGAATTTAAAGTATGGATTATTGGGAAATTGTAGAACCGAGTTAAATATAAAGTTGAGATATTTTTGGAGTAAAGTAAATAGCAATTCATTTGAATGAGAGATATTTTATTAAAGTTGTACTATTAGATGCAAAATGTGAATTAAGGAGAATAATTGAAATTGGTGATTATAAAGATTGAGTTTTATTTGGAAGAAAAATAGATAGTGATTTATGTTTACAATTAAGAAACAAATTTAATTATTTAAACTAGAATTTTATCATGAGACCTAAAATGTGTATCAAAGAGAGTATTTGGTTTTGAGATGTAATTGGTGGCTAAATAAATAGTAATTTATATCTTTTGATTAAGAACAAAATAAATCATTTTGACTAGAGGTATTCTAGAAAATTTCATCAATGGGATTAAACTCGACCTAGAGTTAATTTGAGTTTGTTAAAGAATAAATTGGAAGTTGAATATCACAATGTTTGGACGAAGAATATATTGAATGTAATAGGTAAAGTTTTGTCAAGTTACAACTTCGTTGAAAATCCTAGTACAAGGGGGTGGATAAACTATCCATTATTACATAGAGAATGTTGATTTGAAATTTTTGAATAAGATTATGAAACTAGATGATCGAATAATTGGGTGGTGTGAGCAAGAGGATATTTGGATATATGAATGAAGGAAGATTTAACATGTGAATAATGAGGGTATGAATATGTAACCCCTGTTTCCCCAAAAATGTATTTTCTATGTATTTCCTGTATTTAAAATTTTTGTAAATTATTTTTTTTTTCTTTCGAACTATTTTGTTAAAATGTATTCTTGGATCTTCCATTAAAGTCTATTTATAATCGATGATTTTATTTGTGGCTATTTTTCCAATGAAATTGTGCAGTAATTTCCAATCCTATTATTTTTGTTACTATTGTTATTAATATTATTATATTTGGTTATTAAATTAGAAATCTATTACTATTGTTAATTGTATTTGTAGTGATTTCAAATAATTTTCATATTGTAGAACAAATATATTTTGTTATATAAAATCCTACTTTCAATTTATTGAATTCTATATACCATTTGATTTATTTATACCATGGTAGTATTATTGATTTACTACTTATTTATTATTTTAATTTTTAAAAACCCAATAGCTTTATTAAACCCAAAACCCGTTTTAAAACCCATTATTTAAATACCCTATACCCTGTTTGAAATAACCCCAAAACCCATTTATTATTTCCCAAACCCGTTTAATACCCACCTAACTACCCTACCCGCAACCATCAACCCCCTACCCGTATTACCCTGTTTCATCCAAACCCTAACCCTTCCACTATATTAACCCATCTCTCTGCCTGTTCATATCCCCATGTCTACCCTGTTTACTCCGCCGTTTCCTCTTCCATCTCCAGAATCCATCCCTCTCTGCTCTCATCTCTCTCCCCATGTTCTCCCGTCGCCACCTTCCTCTCTTCAGCACCTTCTCACTCCTATGTCGTGCCCTCCGACTGTCGTCACCATCGCCGGCGCCCCCTCTGACCCCCATCGCGATGCTTCGCGACTGTAGCCCGTTCCCTGCCCCCTGTTCGCAGTGCCTTCCCCAGGCGGTGCTCTCCGCCTTGTTGCACTCCACAACGGCAACAACAACCGGTCGACAGTAGCTGCTGCACTTCCATTGTGTTACGCCACCCTCCGACAGCCAGCCTCCAGTCGATAACAGCGTCGACCACAGCCAAGCGCCTACCCCCCATCTCCCGGTACTCCTCCGCCTCTCCCCTGCGGTAGCCCCCCCTGCCGTCCTTCGGCGCCGATTTCTCTGTGCACTGATGCGCCGTCCAACAGCCGCAGCGACCCGATGCTTTCCTTCTCCCGTCAAAGCCAGTGCTTGGTGTTGATGTTTGTTGGGTTTTTAATCATGTTGAATATTAGCCGTCCGATTGATCTTGATTCTCGATCTATTGATGTCGGCCGTCGGATCTTCACGACCTCTTCTGATCTTCTTGATCATGGTTTAATCTTGGCCATCTATGGATCTTGATCATCACCTTTGATTATGGACCGTTCGATCGCATTCTCATCATCATGGAGTTCTTGATCACTTGGATTGGTGGCTGTCGGATCGTCGATCTGACCCGATCATCATCATCATCATCAAGATACTGATCACATCTTGATCTTGATCTTGATCTTGATCTTCGATCAGAGTCGTCCGATCTGATCCGATCGCCTTGATCTCTTGATCTCATGATCTCAGCCGTCCGATCGTGTTCGTGGGTTATTTGTTCGTGAACTTGTTCGTGTTCACTTGTTCGTGATTTTGTGTTCGTGCCCGAAAATATGTTCCTATTATTCTTGCTCTTTGCTCCGTTGGATTCGTCGTCCCCCAGGCAAGTAACTTGTACTCCAATTCATTTGTTTGATACAAGTCAAAAAGTTCACCTATAGTGTAGTTGGGTCTAGAGACGACTCTTGTTTGTGTTTTGCATGAAGGGTTTTGTCTTTATTGTGTAAACTTGACCAAAGATGACTCACGACACAATTTGGACATGAATTAACCTATGATTTACCCGTTCTTGAATTTGGATCATGTATGTGAGATTTTTGTGAAAATTAGTGATTGGTTGAGACCCATGTGAAATACTTGGTGTGGACATGCTAGATACCCTAATTCATGATATTTAGACTCTTGGTAGACTCGATTTCATATTTGGATGTGTTTGGATCAATTTTCTTGAATCTATATCGATTTTGTTTTAAGAGAAAAATCTGTAGTTTGTCGCTGATCTGTTTCGTTTGCTGTTTTGGACTATTTTAAAGTCAGTATCTTAATTTCGATATAAAACATGAGTTTTTAATGAATTTCTTCTATTTTCAAACCCCTCTGATCATGCTTGATTTCGTTTTTGTATGACTGAGTTATGACTATTTTACTACAGAGGTGTCAATCTTTTCCAGATTCTGTTTTTCGATAATTTTGATGACAAATCATTTTAAAGAACTATGCTACATATATTATTTTGATCTGAAACTTTGGTCAGATTTTCTATACCTATCTAGGGATTCCCCAAAATTTTGGTAGATTTTATTGATGAGTTTTATATGTCGTTTCATGCATGTTTACAAAAGTCATACTTGCTGTATTTTGCTCGTTGTTCTGTAAAGAATTGTGTTTTCACCCTGATTCTTTTTACTGTATGAAAAATGTTCGTGAAATATGAAAGCTAATATATTTTTTCTATTTTCATCTCCCTTTGGAAGATTTAGAATTCGTTTCACTGGTTGCGAGATACTTCAGTTTTCGTACAGCAGTGTTGGGAATTCCAGATTTTCCAAAGTGTCGATTCTTGATGTTTTCTTTTTTTTTGATGACTGAACTAATTTTACTGGAATATTATGAAACATTATATTTTGATTTTAGACATATAGGGGAATACCCCAGATTTTTCCTGAATTTATTTGAGAGGTTGTGATGCAGTTTTCCTGACTGAGAATTCGTTTTCCTGATTTCTGACTGAACATGTTTTCTGTTTTCAAATCTATTTTGAGTTATGATGTTGTGAATTACTGTATGACTTATTTATATTCTCTGGATTCATGTAGATGTCTAGTTTCCATATCCTTCGACGGATCCAGATTTACATTTCTGTAACGACGGGATTCAATGTTTTAGTACTTTACTGTCTTGCTGTCCTGAATATGAACATACACTGTTTTGCTCGTTTATGTGACTGTATATCATCTATGCATGTTTATTTGTTTTCCTGAACCTAATACTGAATATACCATGTTAGTTTGACACTATTTCGTACACATTCATGCCTGTTTGATAACCATAATAAAAATAACCAAGCCGGGATTTAAGGGAAAGATCTAGTAGTGGGAAATTATAGAAATGTGTACTTGGAAGGAGGCCCGTGTTTTCCATACTGAGCATCTGTTATACTGTTATACTAATTACCTGACTGCACACTTCCCTATAGGAAGGTGTACTCGGAGGAGGACCAATGGGTTCTGACTGTCTGATTTCTGTTACTGATTACCTGATTGCACACTTCCTTATAGGAGGATGTAATCGGAGGAGGACCACTAGGTTCTTGACTGTTACTGCTACTGCTACTGTTACTGATACTTAAGTACACTGCCCTATATGATCCCCTACAAAATTTAAAAATGTCACTGTTTTGAATGTAGCAACCATATGATAAAAGGATGGCACATGAAGTGCTACCTAGCTAGTAATACACACAAGACTATAAGAACATAAGACTGATATTGTTAGACAGATACTGTTGGACTGACTCTGTTATACTGTTATACTGACATACTGAGCTTACGGTTACTGGATACTGTTAGTTGCCATATGACACTGTATTGGACACATATTAGTATACCATGCTAATTGATCATGCTATACCATGCTATACCTGTTTCTGCTATTATTTAGATTTGTTTAGTTTTTCCCGATGTACTTGTATCTTACATTATAAGTGGCCCGTAACTTGCAATTGACGGGTACTTGTTTTCTTTTTCCTTATCCTGCAAATTGTCAAACTGCAGATTTTGGTGATCAGCTGCCCGATGGAGTATGTGATCGAAAGTTCTAGTTGGCTGGTGCTTTTTACTATCTTCGTTTATTTTCTGTTGCTCATTTTTAACATCGTATCTTGTACTTGGATATTTATTCTTGTATTTGGGCAATGTGACTAAGGATATTTGTGTTATTCAGATCATAACTATTTGAGATTAATATATTTTATTTCAAGTATTCTGTTGGTTTATTAATTCAATTTTGCATGTATGTGTGGTTGACTTTTTTGGATTCCGACTCTGATTATATTGTGATATGTTGTAAAGATTCTTGAACAGCTTTTGGATGATGAAAATCATTCGCTAGGCTTTTGTCACATATCCGTATTCCATATTCTCTTTTGGGAAGCGGGGCATGACAGGGTTTTTAGTGGTATCAAAGCACCAGGTTTGGCTAATGTATTAGTAGACTAATATATTAGACAAGCTTGGCTCGATCTGGAATCTGCTCAACATTTCACCAACCATGCATGCATAAATGAATCATAATCAACATTGATCTGGATACTAGTCTTATTCCATTCTTTTTTATCCCTTCTTATTCGATTCCTTGATTCCTTATTTCTTCCGTCTCTTTTAGTCGTTTTCATTTGTTGATTCTTTATTGGGTATAGTTTCGTTCTCTCTGTACCCATATTTCTTTGATTCTTTCATTCATCTTCATTTGTTGACTCATATTGAGTATCATGCAAGTTATTCCTTTCCTGCCATATTCTCTTCAAATTCTGCTTGTGTCCCTTCGTTCCTTTTCCATCATATTCAATTCTTTGATTTCTTATTTTCTTTCGTCCCTTGTAGTCCTCCTCCTTTGTTGACTCTTTATTGAGTATAAAATTCATTTTTCTCATGCCTATGTATATATATATATATATTTTCAAATATTTTGAGTATTTCGATTATTATTTGTTATATTTTGGATCTTCTAATAAAAAATTTTCTAAAACGAAAATTTTGTTATTTCAAATAATTGTGTATTTTAATATCACAAATTTCAAAACGTAACTTCATACAGAAATTGAGCAATCAATATCTAAGTACGTGTGGAAGATTGCATTATCTCATTCATCCTTTTGTTGCAACTAGATGTCGAGATGGAAAACATGCAACTAGACGTCAATGGAGGTAAATTGCAACTGAATATCGGGAAGGCAAAATGTGCAGCCGAATATCCAGATGGCAATCTGCAACCTGATGTCGTGGAGGCAAACCTGCAACTTGATGTCGAGAAGGCAACTCTACAGATGGATATAAATGAGGCGAACCCACATTAAAGAATTTTTACTACTATTATTATTAGTATTATTATTATTATCATTATTACTATTACTATTATTTTATTTTTCTTACTATTTTATTTTTGAATTACTTTCACCACAATGATGAACCCAAATTATTTTCTGTCTTGTATTATTATCCTTACCAGTATTGTTAATATTTTATTATTATTATTATTATTATTATTATTACCAGTATGTTTATGATGATTATTATTGTTATTATTATTTTTATTATTTTGTCATTATTTATTATGTGTTGATTTTGTATTATTAATATTATTTTTGTTAATGGTCATTAGTTTTGACCTAATTATTTAAATTAAAGCCCTCATCTAAATCCCAATTTTAATCTGGTGTCTCATTCTTTTCTTCCTGCTCGGATCGTCGCGTGTTGTCGCGTGGTCTACAACGACTTGTCTACAGCTTGGAATGCTAGCATCAGAGTGGCTCAGCGGAAGCGTGGTGGCCCCATAACCCACAGGTCCCAGGATCATATTGTTGCTTCTCCTTCCTTGCATTGTTTTGGTTTTCCCTATTTCTTGCAATTGTTCTCATCCGTTGACTTATTATTTGATTCAATTCTTCCCTATCTTTTCTCTCTTTGATTTCAGTTCTGCCGACTCCCTTATTGCTTGTTATCTGGTGTTGATTCTTTACTTTTTGATACTGTTTATTCTCTTTCTGCGTTCCATTTGATCCCATTGTTGTCCATCTTTCTTCTTTTCTGGTGTTGCCACTTCTTTGTTCCTTCCCATTAGCCCTCTGTTTTGTTACCCATCCCCCCCAGTTTGTTTTTTTTGCCTTGTCCTATGTACCGCCTAAACAAATTTTGAGGACGAAATTTTATTGTAAGGTGGGTAGGATTGTAACCCCTGTTTTCCCAAAAATGTATTTTCTTGGTATTTCCTGTATTTAAAATTTTTGTAAATTATTTTTTTTCTTTCGAACTATTTTGTTAAAATGTATTCTTGGATCTTCCGTTAATGTCTATTTATAATCTATGATTTTATTTGTGGCTATTTTTCCAATAAAATTATGCAGTAATTTCCAATCCTATTATTTTTGTTACTATTGTTATTAATATTATTATATTTGGTTATTAAATTAGAAATCTATTCCTATTGTTAATTGTATTTATAGTGATTTTAAATAATTTTCATATTGTAGAACAAATATATTTTGTTACATAAAATACTACTTTGAATTTATTGGATTCTATATACCATTTGATTTATTTATACTATGGTAGTATTATTGATTTACTATTTATTTATTATTTTAATTTTTAAAAACCCAATAGCTTTATCAAACCCAAAACCCGTTTTAAAACCCATTATTTAAATACCCTATACCCTGTTTTAAATAACCCCAAAACCCATTTATTATTTCCCAAACCCGTTTAATACCCACCTAACTACCCTACCCGCAACCATCAACCCCTTACCCGTATTACCCTGTGTCATCCAAACCCTAACCCATCCACTGTATTAACCCATCTCTCCGCCTGTTCATATCCCCATGTCTACCCTTTTTACTCCGCCGTTTCCTCTTCCATCTCCAGAACCCATCCCTCTCCCGCTCTCATCTCTCTCCTTATGTTCTCTCGTCGCCACCTTCCTCTCTTCAGCACCTTCTCCCTCTTGCATCGTGCCCTCCGACTGCCGTCACCATTGCCGGTGCTCCCCTCGCGACCCCTGTCGCGATGCCTCGTGACTGCAGCCCGTGCCCTGCTCCCTGTTCGCAGTGCCTTCCCCAGGCGGTGCTCTTCGCCCTGTCGCACTCCACAACGGCAGCAACAACCGGTCGACAGTAGCTGTTGCGCTTCCATCGTGTTGCGCCACCCTCCGACAGCCAGCCTCCAGTCGACAACAGTGTCGACCACAGCCAGGCGCCTACCCCCCCATATCCCTGGTACTCCTCCGCCTCTCCCCTACGGCAGCCCCCCCTGCTGTCCTCCGATGCCGATTTCCCTGTGTGCTGATGCACCATCCAACAGCCGCAGCGCACCGATGCTTTCCTTTTCTCGTCGGAGCCAGTGCTTGGTGTTGATGTTTGTTGTGTTTTTGATCATGTGAATATTAGCTGTCCGATTGATCTTGATTCTCGATCTCTTGACGTGGGCCGTCGGATCTTCATGACCTCTTCTTGATCTTCCTGATCATGGTTTAATCTTGGCCATCCGTGGATCTTGATCATCACCTTTGTTTAAGGACCGTTGGATCGCATTCTCATCTTCTTGGAGTTCTTGATCTCTTGGATTGGTGGCGTCCGATCGTCGATCTGACCCAATCATCATCATCATCATCAAGATACTGGTCACATCTTGATCTTGATCTTGATCTTCGATCAGATTCGTCCGATCTGATCTGATCGCCTTGATCTCTTGATCTCATGATCTCAGCCGTCCGATCGCTTTCATGGGTTATTTGTTCTTTGGATTTGTGAACTTGTTCGTGTTCACTTGTTCGTGATTTTGTGATCGTGCCCGGGAATATGTTCCCGTTATTCTTGCTCTTTGCTCTGTTGGATTCGTCGTCCCTCAGGCAAGTAACTTGTACTCCAATTCATTTGTTTGATACAAGTCAAAAAGTTCACCTAGTGTAGTTGGGTCTAGAGACGACTCTTGTTTATGTTTTGCTTGATGGGTTTTGTCTCTATTGTGAAAACTTGACCATAGATGACTCACGACACAATTTGGACATGAATTAACCTAGGATTTACCCGTTCTTGAATTTGGATCATGTATGTGAGATTTTTGTGAAAATTAGTGATTGGTTGAGACCCATGTGAAATACTTGGTGTAAACATGCTAGATACCCTAACTTGTGATATTTAGACTCTTGGTAGACTCGATTTCATATTTGGATGTGTTTGGATCAATTTTTTTGAATCTATGTCGATTTTGTTTAAGGGAAAAATCTGTAGTTTGTCGCTGATCTGTTTTGTTTGCTTTTTTTTGACTATTTTAAAGTCAGTATCTTAATTTCTGTATCAAACATGAGTTTAGAGAATTTCGTCTATTTTCAAACCCCTCTGACCTGCTTGATTTCGTTTTCTTATGACTGAGTTATGACTGTTTTACTACACAAGTGTCGATCTTTTCCAGATTCTGTTTTTTGGTAGATTTGATGACAAATCATTTTAAAGAACTATGATACATATATTATTTTGATCTGAAACTTTGGTCAGTTTTTCTACACCTATTTAAGGATTTCCCAGAATTTTGGTAAATTTTATTGATGAGTTTTATATGTCGTTTCATGCATGTTTACAAAAGTCATACTTGCTGTATTTTGCTCGCTGTTCTGTAAAGAATTGTGTTTTCACCCTGATTCTTTTTACTGTATGAAAAGTGTTCGTGAAATATGAAAGCTAATATATTTTTTCTATTTTCATCTCCCTTTTAAGGATTTAGAATTCGTTTCACTGGTTGCGAGATACTTCAGTTTTCGTACAGCAGTGTTGGGAATTCCAGATTTTCCAAAGTGTCGATTCTTGATGTTTTCTTTTTTTTGATGACTGAACTAATTTTACTGGAATATTATGAAACATTATATTTTGATTTTAGACATATAGGGGAATACCCCAGATTTTTCCTGAATTTATTTGAGAGGTTGTGATGCAGTTTTCCTGACTGAGAATTCGTTTTCCTGATTTCTGACTGAATATGTTTTCTGTTTTCAAACCTATTTTGAGTTATGATGTTGTGAATTACTATATGACTTATTTATATTCGCTGGATTCATGTGGATGTCTAGTTTCCATATCCTTCGACGGATCTAGATTTAGATTTCTGTAACGACGGGATTCACTATTTTAGTACTTTACTGTCTTGCTATCCTGAATATGAACATACACTATTTTGCTCGTTTATGTGACTGTATATCATCTATGGATGTTTATTTGTTTCCCTGAACCTAATACTGAATATACCATGTTAGTTTGACACTATTTCGTACACATTCATGCCTGTTCGATAACCATAATAAAAATAACGAAGCCGGGGTTTAAGGGAAAGATCTAGTGGTGGGAAATTATAGAAATGTGTACTTGGAAGGGGGCCCGTGTTTCCCATACCGAGCATCTGTTATACTGTTATACTGATTACCTGACTGCACACTTCCCTATTGGAAGGTGTACTTGGAGGAGGACCAATGAGTTCTGACTGTCTGATTTCTGTTACTGATTACCTGATTGCACACTTCCCTATAGGAAGGTGTAATCGAGGGAGGACCACTAGGTTCGGATTGTTACTGCTACTGCTACTATTACTTATACCTAAGTACACTATCCTATATGATCCCCTACGAAATCTACAAACGTCACTGTTTTGAATGTAGCAACCATGCGATAAAAGGATGGCGCATGAAGTGCTACCTAGCTAGTAATTCATACAAGACCATAAGAACATAAGACTGATAATGTTAGACCGATACTGTTGGACTGACTCTGTTATACTGTTACACTGACATACTGAGCTTACGGTTACTGGATACTGTTAGTTGCCATATGACACTGTACTGGACATATATTAGTATACCATGCTATACCTGTTTCTGCTATTATTTAGATTTGTTTAGTTTTTTCCGATGTACTTGTATCCTACATTATAAGTGGCCCGTAACTTGCAATTGACGTGTACTTGTTTTCTTTTTCCTTCTCCTGCAAAATTGTCACACTGTAGATTTGGGTGATCAGCTGCCCGATGGAGTATGTGATCTAAAGTTCTAATTGGCTGGAGCTTTTTGCTATCTTCATTTATTTCCTGTTGCTCATTTTTAACATGGTATCTGGTATTTGGATATTTATTCTTGTATTTCGGTAATGTGACACAGGATATTTGTGTTATTCAGATCATGACTATTTGAGATTAATATATTTTATTTCAAGTATTCTGTTGGTTTATTTATTCAATTTTGCATGTATGTGTGGTTGATTTTTCTGGCTTCCGACTCTGATTATATTGTGATATGTTGTAAATATGCTTGAACAGCTTATGGATGATGACAATCATTCGCTGGGCTTTTGTCACGAATCCATATTCCGTATTCTCTTTTGGGAAGTGGGGCGTGACAGAATATACCATGATGTTGTGAACATGACTTGTGTTGATTCTACGGACTAAGTGAGACACAAGATACCGGCAAAGTGATGAAGGAGATTATTGAAATTTGAGAAGTGACCAGTGTGGGCTATCGTTTTCGGTATATTTTTTGAAGGCGGGTAGGAGGGTGAGCTAGCTCTATGTGGTATTATTATTCATGTTTGAACCTAAGAATAGGCACTAGAAGATGATATGATAGAAACAACGAAGAACATATCCCGCATGAACTGAGTTCACTTCACGGAAGAATACTTTCCTATAGTAGTTTGACAGTCCCTCCATGGGTCTCATATGCATGGAGTGGAATACTGCCATGCGTCCTGAGTCTTGGGACTCGGAGGGCCTCTCTGGTCACTTGTTCGCTCATCTTACAAAAGGAGACTGAGTGTCGTTCCTTTGGGTGATCTTGGTGAGGTAGCCCCGTTGGAATAGAGCTTCAAGCTCGTCTTTGAAGGCTCGATAATCATTTGTGAGATGTTTGTTGTCTTTGTGAAATGCACACCACTTGTTCATATACCTTCTTCTGCTTGAGGCATTCATCTTAGGAGGAGGTTGAAGGAGTCCATCCTTATCAAATTCCAAGAGAATTGAAGAGATGCTGGCTTTGAGCGGAGTGTACTTCTCGTAACAAAGCACTGGAGGAGGGCAACGCTGGCCCATGGCATCTTTTTGGGTATTCTTGGGTCCATTTTAATTGGTTCTCTTCTATTTGTTGCTGGATGAAGCACCTTCTGTTCTTAGGGACGAATGCCATCTTCCACTCTGAGATACTTCTTTACTCTTTGAAGGAGGTCTGAGAAGTCCCGAGGGGTCTTTCGACGAGAGAAGCTTTGAGGTGGTCATGGTTTGCATTGTACCTGAAGGCAGCCTTGGCTATAGCTAAGTCGAGTGAGGGGATGGATCCAGACTCAGCTGTGAAGTGCTGAACATAACTCTTGAGAGACTCCCCATCCCTTTGTTTCAAGTCAAGTAAGGATGTACCTTTATTCTCTGCCTTTTGGCTAGTGATGAAGTTTTTAAGGAAGAGTTCCTTAAGTTGGTCGAAAGAGAAGATGGACCATGGAGAGAGACAAGAGAACCACTCAGGTGTTGAACTATTCAGGATTACTGGGAACGTCTCGGAGAGGTGGGAGTTGGATGCTTGATGGATCGACATGAGGGCTTTAAAACTCTCAAGGTGGTCTACCGAGTTGGACTCTCCGTTGTATAACACAAAATTTTGAATTTTGAAGTTGGCTGGAACATGTGCCTCGAGGATGTTGTGAATTCTTTTTGGAAACAATAAAAGAACTGACATTTTGTTTTCACCGATATTGACTGATGCAAACTGATCTTGATTCTGAAATCTAACTACTTTGAATGCTTGGATCTGATCTGAATAGAGGTGATCGCTTTGATTGACCTGCAAAAGTCTAAAACATTGGGGTTGGCCTTAACGACAGACCCTCCGACGCCCAAGTCAGAACACTCAGAAGTTAGGAAGAGTTTTTAGGGCGGAATTTGCAATTACGTGGTTTCTGAAGAGGTCATGGGATATTTATAGTCACTTCAGGGCCAGTTTCAAGATATTGATTTATCTCTATTTCCCGTTGTTTTGATAGGGTTGGTTATTCTGTTCTTCACGAAAAGATAGAGTCGGTTACTCTTCTCTTGATAAAATGATAGAGTTAGTTGACTTTCTTCTTCATGAAGAGATATAAGTAGTTGTGGAGATAAAGTTAGGACTCTTCTCTTGACAAAGAAATAGGGTTTTAAACCGTCGCTTATAGATAGAGAGATAGAAGTGGTTACTCTTTTAGAGATAGAGAGTTTAAACGACACTTCAGACAATTATGAACTCCTTCATGTTGGGCTACTATGGAAACCTATTATGATAAGCCTATTTCAGGTTATTGCACTATAAAAGAGGCTTAACTCCCTTTTACGGGGCCATATCTGGTGAAATTTATCGTTTAACCCTTGAGAGCTTTAAGATTCGTGCCCAATTTGAATGGTTCCTGTAGCGCCCCAAATTTCCATAATAGAAATAAGAGACAAATCCATAATCTTTACTTCAAATGTAATCCAAACACAATATAAATATAGGAAAAATTAAAACTTTCTTTACAACAGTCCATATTACAATGCACAGCGGAAATTTAAACATATTTAATACAACTCATTTCACCATTTAAACTTTAGTCATCTCAAAGTCTAAGTTTTAACCCTTGCTCAAGCCACTTACTCGCAAATCCTGCAAAACTGTTAAAACTGTGGGTACGTCAGTTGAATGCTACTAACGCAATGCTGATAATAGCAGCGACTCTCCAAAGTCTCACAATGACACACTTGTTGCACAAATAAAACAATAATAAAAGAATCATAATTAACAATTAATACTAAAACTCAAAGAATAAATGTGTGTCAGGAAACCAAACAGAGATGCATAAAACAGCGTTCAAGAAAACACAATGCACACCATGCACACGATGCACACTAATGCATACTTGTTCGGATTCTATGCATTTCATACTTCATAGGTCCGAGGGCAAGCCCTTAGCATTCAACTCATTTAGGGTTCAATTCCTCACAATGCAATCCTATCTCAGTGACAGAAGTAAGATTAGACACTTCGTGAATAGACCCCAGCTCCAGAATACATCCCGTCGGACTGTACAAGTGTAAACATGCAAGCATCCTATAAGCATCACTCTAACTCTGGAGAATCACCTCCCTGCCTTACATTCCGCAAATTAACCCCAGAACCGGAACTCATCTCGCCAGACTGTACAAGTGAACCGCACGAACATACTGTAGCGCCACGAATTTCCAATAAATAACTTAGAAAAACGTGGCACAATTCACAACATCTACCTCATTTTGATTATAAACACAGTAGAAATACAGGAAAATTTAAAACTTCTATTACATCATTTCTCTTAAAAAGCATAGCGAAAATTAATACCTTGAATTACAATTTATTTTACAACACAATTCCATGTTTACACATCTTTTTATAATATATATGATAACATAAAACATTCTACCACATGCTCCAAACTCCATGCTAATAGTACCTACCTGTGAAACATGAGGCTACAGATAACTCTAACCCCCAAAACTACAGGGGTCAGCCATAACGGTGTGAGTTATATTCAAAGAAATACAACTTAAACGAAACATAAAGAACAAAATCATAGTCAACATATTAACATGGTAATAACAAATGAAATATGAAAATAGCAATAAAAGAAACGTCAATCATCAAGTGAACTAGGCTAAGTGTCAAGTGTAGAAAACTGAAAACAAGCATAAATCAAGTCAAGGGAATCACAAATGCATATGATGAAAACTAATGCACACTTGTCGAATCTATGCTCCCCACTCTACATAGATCCGGTGCAAGCCCTTATCGTTCTCCACTCTATAGGGTTCGATCCCACGTTATGCAACTATCCTACTGCAATGACTACTACAAGATTTAGACATTTTGCAACTATTGGTTCTCGCCCTTGGAATACTGGAGGCTAATCCCACTCACGTGGATCATTCTATGGCCTATTTCATCCATCATCCCGGAATATTGGGGATTGCCTCACTCCTCAGGTCATCCTGGAACCCTCATTGCACAAACATCCCATGAGCATCGCTCTCGTCCTTGGAATACTGGAGACCAATCCCATTCACGTGGATCATTCTGTGGCCTATTTCAGCCATCGTCCCGGAATAGTGGGCATTATCTCACTCATCGGATCATCTTGGAGTCCATAACTCACGTTTGCTCCCATTTCATCATATCACCATTCTAGTGTCTGTCCTTATATTTATTAAGTTCATTTAATTAACCAAAATTCCCCTAGAGTTGGTGTACCCTATCAGACTTAACTCAACTAAACAACATCAAGGCCCCAACTGGCCATAACCACAAAATCTTGTCTGCCGGTATACTAGGGTCCCACTCAACCTTTAGAGTCTCAAAGATCCAAGGTTATCACAATACCTTTAATCATAGTCATTCAAATTCATTTAATAAGTAAAAGGAATTTCCCAAAATAAACAACAGTCAAACTGAGCACTTCTACGTTCAGCCATAAACATATATTTTGCCCAATAAAGCTGAAACTAACTCAATTGAAACTGTAGCAAATAGTGGAAGATAATTTGTAATAGAATACTCTTTTAATTCAAAAACATATACCCTTTTATAACCACTAAAGTAGAATTTAAATACTTAATGAAGTTGAGAATACATACTCTCTGAAAGTGGTGAAATTTAAGTTCATTTACTGCCGAAAATTAAAGAATTTAACTTTTAAAAATTGGAAGAACAATCACTCGAATAAAAGAAAACTCAGCCAAAAACAATGTGCACTTGCACAGCCACATTGGTCAACCGACAGACGCAGTGTAAAAACACATGCGGTTGTTTGACAGTGCTCAAAGAAACAACAAACCCAAAAATCATGATAGTCGACCGTTGAGCGCAGTACAATTCACTGCGGTCGATTGTCAGTATTCACAGAAACCCATTTCAACAATACAAATCATTGCGGTCGACTGTCATGTTGAGTCTGCTGTAGCCAAAATTTCACAACTTTTCAAATCTGATATACGTTTATATGTGAATAAATACATGGTTTTCTAGTGATAAAATATACAATCTAATAGGCACAAACTTGTCCAAATCCATCCTAGTTCATACATCAATCAAATCCTTTCATAAACTTCACAAAAAATTCTCAATACCGAATCACAGTATTTAATAATAAAAATGTAAAGAAAGCACATTTCGTCTAAACACTTGAACATCAGTAAATAAAATCACGATCCCTTGTACCGAAAGATGGACATAAATACACTTCAAAACTGAGATTTATCCAAGAATAATCATTCATGAATCAAATATTCCAATTCCAACGCAACCAAATTCAAGTTATTTCATTTTTTTTATTAGATCCAACTCAAAACAACCATGAACCTCCGCATTCTCAGTTAAAACAGTGAATAAATTGGGGGGAAACAACAACTAACGGTTCATCATTCATCTGTATACATAAAAGAAACCATCATTTAATTTCTATACTAGTTACACATGACATAATTAGTCATATAGGTAAAAAAACTCTCATACAAGAAAAAAGAATTGATCTTTATCAACTAGATGTCAAATCCTACAAGTCTCATACACATTCCACATCAATCATACATGATCAATCAAGCATGGTATAGAAAATTTGGGATCTGTGCAAAAAATAAATTTTTGGCCAACTATACATGACAGATCACACATCGATTTCTAATTCATTCATGAAGATGTTGCTTGATTAATCATCCACTTAGATTCACCTTATAATAAATCTATTTCAATCTTTATAATACCATGAGTTCTCAACATGCAATCTATTCCATTAATTATCTTATTTCACAATATATAATCAATTCATCATATAGATGGATGACAACTAAAAGAATTACCACTCACTCATCAAATTTATTTGCTACATCAAACATAAAATCCTCTAGCATGCATCCTACTAGACAAGCCTTCATATTCAACAAATATAGAACAACAAAAGATAAAAGTATCACTCACCTTTTAAAGAAGATTAACGAAGAAACAAAAATAATAAGAAAGCCTTCTCCTCCTTTTGCAAAGCTTCAAGATCCAATCTTCCAATTCACAAAATATTGAAGGAAAATAAAGTTTTGATTTCACAACAGGGGTAGGGGGGGGGGGCTGCTGTATATAATAGGTCTGAAATGCTTTTTTTAGTGTTTTTGAGAAGATTTACAAAATATTCTTTTAAGAGATATCTTTACATATATAGATCTATTATATTAGGTAATTAAATTAACCAATTTAGTTGAGATTGACTCTCTCAAATCCTTCCAGATCTGGTCGGCCTCATATCGCGGCCTAGAAAATCTACTTTCAAAAATTTGCCTCCAAGTGGCGCTTTTGCAAAAAGACTCCTTCATTTAACAATATTTGCGAAAAATACCAATAGTGATTTATAAAATCCAGAAACTTTGAAATTAATATTCACTAACAAATATTAGGTCTTCCAATTAAAATTCTTGACCTTGTGTTTCCCAAGAAAATATTTGCACATGTTTTGCACGTGCAAAAAGGTAAATTTCAGAAAAAGTTTATTAAATCACCCAAAATTCACTTTAATTTATTTTTTAATTCAGAAAAACATTATTTAAAATTCTAGGGTATTACATCACTCCCTCCTTAGAATAGTTCTATCCTTAGAACTTCCGCTAAGAAGGACAAAATGATTACAAGTCAAAAGAATACAATCGCATAAATGGAAGTACAATTAAAAAAGAGTACAATCATACAAGGAGAAATACAATTCAAGCAAAAGAATACAATCATACAAAGAGCTCCGGAAAATCCTTCTTCATGCGATTCTTTGGCTCCCAAGTAGCTTCCTCGAACAACTGGTTCCTCCACAATACTTTGACCATAGGTATCACCTTATTCCTCAATACCTTATCTCGACAGTCAACAATCTCTACAAGCTGCTCCTAGTAGCTCAAGTTTAGCTGTAGACCTTCGGGAACTTTTTCTAACTGATGGCTCGGATACGGCACATACTTCCTCAACATCGACACATGGAACACATCATGCACTTGTGCCAAATCTTCGGGCAATTCCAACTTATATGTCGTCTTACCAATCCACCTCAAAATCCTATATGGTCCAATGTACCTTGGCGCCAACTTGCCTTCCTTCCCAAATCTGATCACCCCTTTAGTCGGAGAAACCTTGAGGAACACTGCATCCCCAACCTCAAACTCCAAATCTCTCCGCCGAGTATCTGTGTAGCTCTTCTGCCGAGTCTGAGCTTTGACCAACCGCTTATGAATCAGCTCGATCTTTTCTAACGTCTGCTGCACAATCACGGGCCCAAACATCTGCCTCTCACCAACTTCATACCAACATACGGGTGTTCTGCACTTCCTCCCGTATATTGCCTTATAAGGCACCATACCGATACTTGCATGGTAACTATTATTATAAGAAAACTCAACCAATGCCAAGTACCTCTCCCAAATGCCAACAAAATCCATGATACAAGCCCTTCATATCTTCCAATACCTGATTCATCCTCTTTGTCTGACCATCGTTCTGCAGATGAAAAGCATTACTGAAGTCAGTTCGGGTACCCAAAGCTGCTTGCAAACTCTTCCAAAACCTCGAATTGAATCTCGCATCTTTGTCGAAAACAATCGACACTGGAACCCTATGAAGTCTTACAATCTCATCAACGTACAACTCTGCCAGCTTCTCCAAGGACCAAGTATTTTTTGTAGACAAAAAGTGAGCCGACTTGGTCAAACGGTCTACAATAACCTAGATCGAGTTGTTGCCCTTCGGACTCCTCGGCAACCCAGTGATGAAATCCATGCTGATATTTTCCCACTTCCATTTTGGGATAGGCAATGGCTGCAACAAGCCTCCTGGTTTCTGATTTTCTACCTTGATTTGTTGACATGTCAAACACCTTGCCACAAAGTCCACCACATCTCTCTTCATCCCCGGTGTCATGCCCCACTTCCCAAAAAGGAATACGGAATATGAGTACGCGATACAAGTCCAGTGAATGGCTTTCACCATTCATAAGCTGTCAGGATCTTTGCAACATATACAAGAATAAACAAGAGATATACAAGAGGAATAGTCAACCATGCATGCATAACTGAATTAATATAGTCAACAGGATTACTTGAAACAAGAAACAAGAATACTAAATTTCAAATCATCAAGTCTGGAACAAAACACAAGTCTGGAAAAAAATGCCCAATACAAAATAATCCATGTAACAAGTTATAATTATTCAAGATAAGCAACGAGAATAAATAAATCTAGCAAGAATCCAGCCAACTAGAATCTTTGATCACCTACTCCATAGGGCAGCTAGTCACCAAATTCTGCAAGTAACAAGTTTGTAAGAAAAGGAAAGAGAAAACAAATGCCTGTCAATACAAGTTACGGACCGCTTGTATTGTAGGCTACAAGTACAGGAAAAAAAAAGACAAGAATAGAGTAACAACATAAGCAAGTATAGAGGTAACATGAAAGGAATGTGACAGGAACAAAATCAGATATCATGGCAAGATAAACGGGTGTAAGTGGCATGTAATAAGTGTCAAGTATCATGCAAACGAGTAATGAGTAACAAGTGTCATGTAATCATGTACAAGTATCAAGTAACAAGTGTCAAGTGATCATATTATTCTCAAGTCTTGTATCTAGTCCTATCTGCATCCCAAATTTTACCACATGGTTGCTACATTCATGCAAGTTGCGTTTTAGATGTCGTAATGCATCATAGAGGGCAGTGTACTCAGGGACAAGTATCAAGTATCATGCATCGAGTATCACGTGTCATGTGTGAAAGTGTCAAGTAATCACGTGTCAAGTACCAAGTATCATGTAGGATCTATAGATCCGCTTCCGAGTACACGTTTCTGCATTTTCCACTATTAGATCTTTCCCTTTAACCCCAGCTTGGTTTCTTGTTATTATTATTTAAGTCAAGCATGGACGTGCACAAACAAGGCGAGAAACATAGTAAACTAACAAGGGACAAGTACAAGTTGGATAAAGGGCACGAACGGGTGACAAATGACTCATCAAAGGCTAGGACAATGAAATTTTCAGTTCTGGACAGCAAGATAGTACTACACCAAATTTGTGTTTTCCGTTGCCACAGACATGTAAATCTAGATCTGTCAGAAAATCTAGAAAATAGACTATCGACCGAATCCAGTACATATATATAAGTCACATAATAATCACAGAAATAGGGCTCATAACAGAATTATATATAGAAATCATGTTCAGCCAGAAATCACAAGGTTGTATTCACAAGCATGAAAACGGCACAAAACTTACTGATTTGAATCCAAAAAAGTCTAGGGTATTCCCCAGTATGTCTAGCATCAACAAATATAATTTCATAATATTCTAACATAGATAGTATAGTCAAATAATTTCGGGAAACAACAAGATACAACAATTTTGTGAATCTGAAATTCTTGACACAACAGTACAAAAACAACGAGATTACAAAGTATAACTCGAAATCCAAATCTGTAAAAAGGGTGGTAAAATGGACACAGCAGGCTACATTTTATCTTCACAAAGTTTTTACCAACAGCAACTAGAATCAGGTTGAAATTATGGTTCTTTACTAAACAACATGAAATTCTAGCAATATAATAGTTGTTCACAAGCATAAAATAGTTTATAGATGTCATCAAATAAATCTAGAAAAACTTGGGGTTAATCCTAGTCAAGTCTAGTCATACCCAGCAAAATATGAGATCAAAATATTATCTTTAACATCAGTATTAAAATAATTAACTACGCAGAAATCACATTAAACGGAATTTGGAATTTCTAACACATATGTAGCAAAATAGAAATAACTCGCAACTCACAAATCGAAACTGAGATCTGTTGAAAATTATGAAAAATAGACAGCAAGGTCTACGATATATATTCACAATTTAAATTGATTTACTAACCTTAACAGGGTCTAAAATACTGAAACAAAACGAGCCAACAGCCAAAACAGAAATCTCTTCTTATGCATTAAATCAAATAGTTCATGTGCAACAAATCCAAAGCATGACAAATACAAAACATGGTATAATAGATGTCCAAGACAATATGGTATTGGTGTTTAACAAATCTACCA